>KN835139.1:0-273423 GCA_000827255.1 Suillus luteus UH-Slu-Lm8-n1
ACTTGTGTCTAACAATCACTTTGAATGCTGACCTTAAAGCCGGCATCGATGGCATTCGATGACAGGCGTGCCTTCTCTGGGCTCACCTCCCACTCGGCGAAAATCTGGGTCTCTAAGCGCCTGCATGAGCGTCTGCATTATCAATAGGCTCACCTCTTTCTGGGTCTGTTCATCGCCACGCAGGAAATCGTCCAATGTCATTGACTCGTTAGAGACGCGGTAAACTAATATCACAACCTCAGCAGTGCCGGATCGAGTGCTCCGTAGACTTACTTGACAGAGTTGCGTAGTGATCTTGGTACTCCTCGCTGTGTCAAGTGTTAGCGCTATATTCACAAGGGGTTCGTTATGCACACACCCCACGCCCGGAAGGTCACTGACGACCTTGAGATCGAGTTGTTTGAGCAGACCTGCTGACCCGACACCAGATCGCTCCAAAATCTACACAAGCTATATCAGTTTACCAGATGAAACTTGAAAATGATATCCTACCTGCGGCGTGCCCAAAGTTCCACTGCTCAAGACAACCATCTTGCGAGCACGGACCTGTGGCTCTCGTTAGAAACTTAGAATACAACAGCGTGGATAAGAGTAAAGGTTACAATGGTCTCCTGTGCCGCAGCGTTATTCGCACGATTCTTGGATGGGACGTATGCGACACCAACAGCCTTCGTACCCTCAAATATTACACGAGATACACGAGCATTCGTGCGCAAGTATAGGTTGCTCTGAATGTCCATGACGCCGTGGACGTATGCTGGATTGCATTAGTGCCCTAAAAATCCCAAATTGCCTGAAATACACTCACCAGTGGCAGCATCACTGCGACGACCAGTGTGACGATTGATGTATTTGGCTAAAATTTCAGAACCGTGAGCAGTAGTAAGATCTGTATTCGGCAATTAGCAGGGAGAGATGCAAGCTAGTCACCCATACCCTGAATGTCGTCTGTGTAAATTGACAGCCAGTTAGTATTTCCTCTTGGTGGGACCTCAAGTCTTACCGCTGAAGGGAACACCGACGGCATGTGCAGCTCTCAAAAAGTCCTGAGCGAAGGGAGTAACCTGTCCACCGTTACTGATGGCGATTGGACCATCATATCCGTGAGTATCGTTGTTAACCGGCTTCTGGTAATTTTCGAGCTACATAAGAGCTGTTATTGTATTGATTGCTCCTCTTTCGTGCAAAACACGAACCCGTTTCATGAGAGGGAGAAGATCTAAGGAAACCATTAATGCAGGAATGGTGATTATTAATATGATCACACATACCCTCGGCTGTCCAACCTTCGGCCTTGAATTCATCTGTCGAGTTTACTTAGTTTCATCTTGGCAAAACCATTTTGACAAACCCCAGTCAGATGCGGATGCCTGTTGAATTGATTTATCACATGATCTTTTGGTTAATTCTCGAACGCACTCTTGTGTACATTTGGAAGTTGTCGCTGCCGGGGATGAGGTTAGTTCCAGCGATAGATAAGCGGGTTCTACAGCTTACCTACTACCACCACCTGTTCAGGACCAAAAACTTCATGAGATATTCAGCCGTACAAGGGCGAAAAAAAATACCAAGGATGTTAGCACATCTGGAAACAACTTGAATGGTTAGTAATCATCCAGGTGATGATAACAAACAACGTACGGTACAATGCTCTGCCTTCCTCTGAGGTATGGGGAAGGCTGAGCATCAGTGTAAAATGTAGCCTTGTCATTGCTGGCAATCTCTGTGAGCAGGATAAATCACTAGCATATTATAAAGACCAACATTCCGTCACGTTGCATGTTCTTCACGTATATTCCAGGTCTATCAAAAGTCGTAGCAAGTTTGATTGCTTATGCGAAGAGCTTACCTATAGACCCAGGGATCATCGCGGTTGTTGGCACCACCTGTAGCTCACGTTGAGCAGCCAGTAATTTTTTTTCAGCGGACATACCTTCGATGAGCATGACCTTGAGGGTGGGGTCTGCATAAGCAAGTCGTCCAGCGACGACACATCCTTGTAGAAAGTTCTTATATTAGTTACGAAACAACTGCTTTCATGTCTACCGCACCTGCAGGGCCTCCACTATAAAAACTTTCAGTATAATTCCAAGGCACTAGTTGAACATGTAATTACCCAGCAATGATAACATCGACTTCTTCCGGGTGACCCATGTTTGTTTCAAGTGGAGAGCTAAGATAAAAATGATAATCCTACCTGGCACCTCATCTTTTATATGCAGAGTCCCTGAGAAGGAACCCCTGAAGTGATAGAAACAAGGATTTGGTCACGCGCAAAACGAAGATGAGAAATCAGATGATAGCCATTATAGCCACTCGTAGCTATTCTTTTCAAGAGCCGATAGAAGGCGTGACGAGCTTGAGGGGATATGATAGAGCAAGAACTGCTGTTCCCATCGTGACCAATGCAAATTTGAAAAGACAGGGAATAAGATCCGGATGTCAGCGGGGACCCTCATGGCATTTTCAGAAGCAGCCGCTAAGCGGGGGTAGGCCGCTTTGATCTGTCTCGACCAGCCACTAAGCTAAAGGACGAGGTCTCAAGTGATAGAAAAGATGAGATAGGTGTAAAATTGGAAATGTTCATTTGATCACTAGATGCCACATACTGCAAATGTAAGTTTTGCAAATTCATCGCTCAACCCACGACCGATAATCAGGAGCGATAGCATAGATACCTTGCACATCCTAAGCGGAACAAACGCACGGAATTCGCACAGCTCCCCTAAGCTAGTCTATGGCTCTCACTCTGAACTCCTCCGTACTATACGCTTGTTGAAGATTTTCCAGATCACCGCATTCTTCTCGGGAACTATTTCACACACCTGAGGACACAAATCTACGCCATCCTCGATGGTGCCGATAGGGAAACCATTCAAAGGCTTTTTGACAGAGAGTACGAGTGCAGTGACGAGTGTGATCCTGACTGCGATAGCATTGGCCCTCGAAAGCTTCGTTGTGGATGTGCGGGCGTTCAAAAAACCTGAGGCCGAGCCGTGAGCCAAAACCAGGCCAAAGTCGCGTCTCGGGCCATGCCCATCGCGGCTTTTGAAATAAAAATGATTGAAATTGAATATACTGTAGGAATACGAAACGCACTGGAATCATCTAAGCCACCTTTTCGAACATGATCTCCGTTGGTATTAGGGACGTGATGGCCTCGAAGTCAAGCTCCTCGCTCTTAGCGATATTTGTCACGCGTCCGCGTCATGTCTGGTTCAGTGCCGAAGATAGAAAATTGCCAGCCATCCTCTTCCAACTTCGTTTGTTGGCTGCCATCAATGAACCGATGAATGAATTAAAATGTCGTGGTATATACTTATAGGGGACTCTGAGTAAGATTCGGGATTCTCGCGAAGGTCGGTAGAGTTTTGGTAAAACTCGGGTAAGAGTAAGAGAAACGGAGCTGAGCGGCGTTGTAGGCTTGAAACAGACTGAGGAAAGAACCAATTGAGAGGCCCGGTCTGCAAGTTGTAAGTCGTGCTTCTTGTTAGTCGGGCACTTCAATCAAGGTCCAAATGAATCCAGGAGAGATGAAGACAAAATCAGTTCAACACTAGCCAGTGTCTGACGACCGGGCACGTCAACGTACCATATTGAAGGGTGAGTCCGGCTAACTTGAATAAACACGTGAGCTGTAATAGCTCGTGATATCGTTGAAGCCGACCGAGTAGTCACTGCAGATACTACTTCAGACGGCTGATTCAAATAAGGTGCACTGGTGCTCATTCATCCAACCTAATGCTTTCCAGGCTCTCTCCCTTCATAGTTCGTAGTAGGAGACCGTTATTACTCAGACAGATCCTTATGCCATCCCTCACTGGACCACGTCCAATTGATTGGAAATCAGCTGCCCCTCCAATACCCAACTTTGCGCCCCAACATGACACTCTTCCTCGTTTGCCAGTTCCAAACCTCACCGCTACCCTCGAGCGACTGAAGACGTCACTGTTGCCGTTGGCACACTCGAAGTCTGAATTCACTGATGCTGCTAAGAAGATTGATGCATTCGGGTCAGGTGCTGGGTTAGGGAACATATTGCAGTCTCGTCTCCTGCAGCGTGCAAACGAACGCGAACATTGGCTGGAGGAGTGGTGGGATAATCTTGGCTACTTGGGCTATCGAGATTCAGTATGTCCAACCTGCCAGTGAGCTCCACTGCACATAGTACTGACACGTGCGCAGGTTGTGGTGAATGTTTCATATTACTGTGAGCTGCACCACAGTTCCTCATATCTTCGGCCTTGACAGTTCATACACAGATGGCTTTGATGGGCAACCTGCCCACCTTCCGCAGAGTCCTGCTGCTCGTGCTGCTGGTCTTGCACGTGGAGCCCTCGTATTTCGGCAAAAGCTGTTGAGTGGTCAGCTAAGCCCTGACGGAACGAAGGAGGGTCAGTTCTGCATGGATACGTATCGGTACGTGACGGAATCTCGAAGTTATTTTCATACTTTTACCACTTGCGAAGATGGATGTTTGATTGCTGTCGTATACCTGGTCTTCAGGGTCTCGATTGGAGTACATCTTACGCAGGTTTCAAGGCAGATGAATTAGGCCATATCATTATTGTCAGAAGGAACAGGTTCTGGAAGCTCCAGGGTATCGTAAATGGGCAAATACTCAGCATGACTGAGCTAGAAAAGTGTGTCCCTCTCGCTTTGCTACATGGGTTCAAAACTAACATTCACAACAGACAGATACAACACATTTACGACTCTACTACCGAAGAATACCCAGGAGTTGGCGTTTTGACTGCATCAAACCGTGACGTATGGGCCAAGGTATATCTGATCATAAGCACTCTCCGTGACATCCCCTGACAAATGTTAGGACCACGCCCACCTGGCCGGAAACTCACATAATGCATCTATCTTGCATACAATACACTCCTCTGCCTTTCTCATCTCCCTTGACACCGACACGCCCACCTCCCCCATTGATCACAGTCGCTCTCTCTGGCACGGTTCACTCTCACCTTCTACATCGGATGCACCTGGTCTGAAGAACCGTTGGGTTGACAAACCTGTTGAGTTTATCGTTTTTGATAACGCACGTGCCGGTCTTCTCGGCGAGCATTCCGTTATGGATGGCACGCCCACCGTCCGTATGTGCGATGAGGTGCTTGACTGGCTTGCTGATCCTGCTTTTGACCTCGGAATGCCCTCTGTTATTCCACCGCCAGGACCTGAACCATTAGATTTCGTGGTAGACGATACGACGCGCGTCGCAATCGACAAGGCGTCGAAAGCTGCATATGAGCTTGCAGATTCACAGTCAATGTCATACCACCTCACATCCTATGGCAAGGCCGCCATCAAGGCGTTCCGTGTGTCCCCTGATTCATGGGCCCAGATGATCATCCAACTGGCGTATGCACGCTTCCTCCGTGCACGCGGGCTGAACAGGGAAGGAGGGACCTACGAGGCAGCAACTACACGCAGATACTGGAAAGGCCGGACAGAGACAATTAGGGTCGTCACCTCACAATCGGATGCTTTTGTTTCGGCGATGGATGACCCTCGTGTCAGCTGTGAGGACCGAAAACAGCTTTTTGATGTGGCTGCCAAAGCGCACATTGCACTTGCGAAGGCAGCAGGAGCCGGAGAAGGAGTGGATCGGCACATGCTGGGCGAGTCACCCTTAGCTTCTTGCAACGTGTCTTGCGTGCTGACTAACAAGCCAGGATTGAAACTCTGCCTGAAGGAAGGCGAGCCTGTGCCAGATTTGTACAACGACCCTTTGTACAAACGCTCCGGAAACTGGGTCCTGAGCACGAGTGCCGTTTTCTCGGACCATTTTCCTGTATATGGATGGGGTGAGGTCGTACCGGAGGGCTTTGGGGTGGCATACATGACTGGATACGATGGTATGTCCAAATTGAAACATTAGGTTTGTGTGCTAAATTTCACACATACACAGACCGTTTGCAATATACCGTCACCTCACGAAAGGAGATGCCAAATCAGGAGTTCATGGATGAAATTGCGAGGGCCGCAGTTGATTTGTATGATTTGCACGCTGGTCAACTAAAGTCCATGTTGTAAGAATTCCCTTACGTGCTGCGGGCAGAGTTCTGCATGACGACGGTATCTGGTTTCATTCGTCCCAATTAACAGCATGGAGAGTTAATACTTCGAGGCACACCCCCGAATGGAATATATAATCAAGTAGTTCGGGACAATATACGCTGTGAAATTGACTGAACAATGATACCACACATATTCAGCGGCGGCGTGTCTCGTGGTCAACACATGGAAGGCGAGTGATTTTACAAACACGTGACTAACGCGTCACAACCGAGTCAGGAGTATGGATAAGCGTGTCCGAGCAAATGTCTTGGTGCGTTGGCACCCCCTACATGTAGATTCCCTCACGGACTTTGAAGAATTCGGACAGTCTGAAATCCAATGCTACCATGCTATTCAAAAACAAAACATCAGCATCATGCGAACTCGTCCTGGATGCTCGACTGCAGAATGTGCCAGAGGTAGGAGATCACAAATTCTTCATCACCGCGGCATAGGCGTCTTCGTACTGGGTTCCAGGCGGAGAGGGAGAGATGCTATGTCATGGACCTGTGCAGGCTTGCGATTGGCACATAGTCTTTGACATAAGTGAATTTTCGGCAGTACTTGTGACGTGAATGAGGGGTTGATTATTATTCTGCACAAATGTCCTTGGGCAGATGTCTGCGCTGCGTTCCCTGAGTAATCCTATGGGCGGTCTTTAAAGCAAAGATCTGAGCTCCATTCGAAAGGCTGAGAATGCAAAAAAGGGCTTACATGAATTCGGTGCTGAGATTCTAAAAAGGAACACCTCGACGCCAGCAGGACTCGAACCTGCGCCCTCAAAGAGGAACAGATTTCTAATCTGTCGCCGTAACCACTTGGCTATAGCGCCTTAAAAAGGTAAAGTTTAATATTTGTAATATTTTGTGGACCGGGTGTTGTGGACGTGTTCGGGATTGAAACGATATAAACTTACTTGCTTTTATGGCATGATGCATGTACGTGTCTATGTTTCATCGTGACGAACACTATAGGCGAAAACAACGCGTACCACGATATTTATTACATCACCTGCTGCGCACCGCGCACCGCGCACACGAGTCGCCACATATTGATCTTCAAGCTTCTTCAAGCAGCACCCCTCTTACGATGAACGCCCTAGCGTCTTCGTCACATGTGTCTACGAACGACAAGCCTCAATCACGCCAGCAGAGTTCTGGACTTGGTGGAACTGCTTCGCGCTTCTTCGTCTCAATGCGCAAGTCCATCAGTCATACCCTTCTGACCTCGCCCAGAAAACGTCACGCAGACAACCTAGTTAGTAAGCATCTCTATTCGTTCCAGCCGATTCTCATAATTATACTGTACAGCGTGGCATGTACTCTACTCCAGAAGAACGAAACCCTCATGTCCATCCACGAATGCCCGCGAGATACAGAGACTCCGCAGCTCCCCGTCCTACTATTGAACAAATTGCAATGGGTCTTCATGTATCCTGTACACCCCATCTACGAAATCCGTGTCATCACCGCCATTCTGCACCTTCATCACCCTCTCATATACGGTACCCCCGCGACTCATCCGCACCGCACCGTCCCACACACAGCCTCCCTCCGCCCCCTTCCCGCTCTTCCCTCAAGAAAACTAGCATCAGCACTACTTTAAATTGCAACCCTCTGAGCTCAACTGCATTAATCCGCCCATCTCCCTCCACATCTACGATCAACTCCGCAGGCCCTGCAACATCTGATGGCCCGCGGTCCGTACGGTCCTTAAAGCATCGTATGTCGAAGTTGATACTCGGTTACCGATCTGCGTCCTTGCCGGCTCGGGTTATATCAATAGCGTCATCAGGGAGTGGAAGTGAGGGAACCCGCCCAACAACCCCAAGAAAATCAGTCCGATTTTCTACCAGCGTCCTTGCGCTGGACAATGAAATTGAAGTCAAGCCCTCATAGCTATTTATCTGACTCGACACATTCACTACTTAGCTGCGCGAAAGCTTATCATTTTGTTCACCCAGCGCCACATTATTCCAAGGGATGCAGATACGGTCCACATCATTCACTATTTTATTCTACTCCATTGTAGCACTGAATTTTTATCGTTATACATCATGTCTCTGTTCAAATGCAAATCGTAATTTTACCCAGAACTTCAGAAGAACTATTGTTTTTTTTGGCCATGTCCGCTTGTGGAATCATCGTTTACAGGTTGCGTGGCTGTGCTACTGTCTTTCAGAGTCAGTGACATCAGGTTGTTAACGTTCATCCCTTGCTTTTCGGGCTCTTCTGCATCTCTTTCCTGTCCCTTCTATCTAATAGACAAACCACCCACACTAGTACTATAGAGGCGCCTGGCTCACAGATAATTCTAATCAATGGCACCAGTCGAAACAGAGTACTATGACTTGGTGCGCAGCTACTCCACATGTCTTACAGCGTGCATTGACCACCAGCGGCATAGCTGGATGTCTCCGTGGATGTTAACGACACAGACCTCAAGAAGGCCTACAGGAAGCAAGCAATGAAAGTGCGTATACTCCTCTCTGGTCACGCTTTAGCAAGACGTTTCAGCTTACTCATCTGTTGTAGTATCACCCAGACAAAAACCCCTCTTTGGATGCGGAAGAGAAATTCAAGGATATAAGGTACATCTGCGGTTAGCCGTCTACGAATTGACAGCGGGCTAACGATACATAGTAAAGCATATCAGGTGCTATCAGATGCTGTTCGCCTCTTTCTTCCCCTTTGATATTTTGAGTCCAAACTAAGACACGATTAGAATTTGAGAGCGGTCTATGACAAGAACGGGAAGACTATGGTGCGCCAACTTTCCAAAGTATACAAAGATTGTCGTTTAGATGCGGGTTTGCCTGGGCTAGGTGGACAAAGAGAGTACAGAACTAGACGACGCAGCGGGCTTCTTCGCAAACGTGTTTGGTGGAGAACGATTCAGGGATTATGTGCGTCTCTCCTTGGTTTTATACTTGAGACCTATTCTTAATGTCTCGACTCTATCCGTGACGATTAACTGCATCATCGACTACTCTTGGTGGCACGCGTAGATCGGCGAGATATCTTTAATGAAGGAGATGACGTCCGTGGCACAGACAGTAATGACTGACGAGGAACGTGCCGAGCTTGAAAAGGAGGGTATCGTCCCGCCACAAGCAGCACTCTCGCACGAACCGCACGTTCCCGCCCCTGGCCCATCAACACCCAGTCCCTCTGATAATGCTTCGAAGCGCCAGTCTGTTTTCGGGTCACCAACCCCTTCTAATGGCGGCAAAGAAAGCAAAGAAAAGGATAAGAAGCGCAACAAACTCACGCCAGAGCAGAAAAAGAAGCTTCAGGATCTTGATGATGAACGCAAACGCTCGATGGATGAACGAGTAAAGACGCTCACTGCGAAGCTGATCGAGCGGCTACGACCCTTTGTGGATGCGAAAGCACCTGGCGACAAGGAAGACGCCGAGACAAAGGCGTTCGAATCACGGATGAAACTTGAAGCAGACGATTTAAAGTTGGAGAGCTTTGGGGTTGAGGTATGTGTAGCTGGTGTGCATCAATGCTCTGAGTTAGCTAAGCGGGGGGTTGACAGCTGCTACATGCAATCGGGACTGTTTACATGATGAAGGCTACTTCATTTATGAAGTCGAAAAAATTTCTAGGGATGTGAGTAGCGTTCTTGTTGGTTCCCTTATCGAGTCACTTACATATGTGGCGCAGTGCAGGTTTCTGGTCACGAATGAAGGAGAAGGGTTCAGTGGCAAAAGACGCATGGGGTGTCATCGGCAGCGCGTTCGTTTTTCATCTATATTATCCTGTTTACACGTTCACGACATATGTAAAACAGATTTAGCGTGCAGTCTCTCATGTCCGAGATGGATCGCTTGCAGAAGAAGGGGGAACTTGACGAGGACGTGTTGCGTGCACTAGAAGAGGATGTTACAGGCAAGGTGTGCTTCGTAACACAGTCAATCTGTTGGCGAGATAAGTTGACACGCACTAGATCATGCTAGCCTCTTGGCGAGGCACGCGTTTCGAAGTCGTTCAGGTTCTCCGGGAGGTGGGCTCAAGGGTTGTTTACGGGTGTGCAGCAGTTGAACCATCCCCATTCAGGTTGTGGACAACGTGCTCAAAGATAAAGAGGCGTCCGATCAGGTTTTGTTCCACCGCGCGAAGGTGTGTCATCATGTCGCCATTCAGAGATTGTTACCCCCATCTAAACGTTGACATGACGTCACTCTTACCTTGTTCTTTGTCAGGGATTGATGATCATGGGTCATATATTCAAAAGCACGGTTCCCGATGAGAGCGACGAGGTCCGACGTGAACTTGAGCGGTGTGTTCGGCTCCTAAAATGATCCGCAGTGACTGAAGCCCGCCTATTTTTTAGAATGGTCGCCGAAGCGGCAGAGGGCAAATCAAAGCATCACCACTTGCGTGGAAAAGCCCGGAGAGAAGGCAACACAACGCCTGAGATGTCTCAGAATGAAGGCGAGCATCCGGCGAATGAGCATGTTGAGGGAGACTCAGGGACTCGTACACCTTAATAGTGCTGAGACAGCCGGGGTTCGGTGTGAAGGGCTCGCGCACGCGTCATAGTTACATAGTATGCGATCGGATCTTAGGACTGCTTTTGGTTTTTATGACTATTCTTTCAAACGGTTATCGAATGCGATCTGCGATAAATTTTCTGTGATACACTACATACAACTACAACATGATGCACGGTAGTTGCCTATCTCTGAGTCTGAATTCAAAAGTTAAACGTACACGTCTCCGTAATGGATTGCATCATATGCTGGCCTCGAAGACCTCTCGCACCTGTCATATTAACGTTAAACACCACAGCACGACGATAGAGATCAACCAATAGGCAATAAACATACCCGCATGAAAAATTCTTTGTCTTGGAGAACAAGGAAGCCGGTACACGCTAGGGCCTTGGTGGTAATCATACATGCTTTGTGGGCTTCCGTAGTTCGCGCAGAATCAGCAAATGCTGGTGAATGGTTTCCCCCATTGGGCCGTGTAGGGATCGCTTTAGTGTACGTACCGAGAACGGTCAGATAAGTGTAGAGATAGTCGCACCGCACAACATACCAAAAGCTGGATGTAGTGAGGGCAAGACTAAAAATACGACCCTGAGTACAAATTTGCCATGAGACTTTAGAGGGATGCACTTGCCGTATGAAACATTACCCTAGAACGTAGTTAGTTGATGCGCATGTGTCGGAAAGATCTGATAACCACACTTACAAAATCTGTGGACGCCCCTGAGGGATACTGCCCGACATTTACGCCAGATTCTTGACATATCGCATGAGAGAAGGCACTCGCTACATTCGAGTGTTTATTGATTAATCAGAAACATCTGAGAAGGCGACTTACCAAGGATGCTGTTCTGCCGTAACTCATAATAGGGCGTGTTCTTCGTAATCTTGAGACGACAGGAAGTTGCCAATGCGGCACCCCTGTAAACCCTTGTGAGATACCCTCGACTGTAAGAATGTCATATAGATGCTGACTCGAAACAGGCGGACACTCTTTCAGTCAGTTGCGTTAACTGGTCTCTTGTCGGCGCTCGGACATACCACCTCATTTTAGCGTAGTCAGGGATCACTGTAAAAGCATTATTCATGTCCCAATGGTAGAAGTTGCCAAACTGTACCATTCACAGCTCTCTCGCTGCCATTGATAACGCCGTTAATTCTGTGGTCAGGTTTG
The DNA here is from genome assembly GCA_000827255.1 of Suillus luteus UH-Slu-Lm8-n1. Classification (NCBI taxonomy): domain Eukaryota; kingdom Fungi; phylum Basidiomycota; class Agaricomycetes; order Boletales; family Suillaceae; genus Suillus; species Suillus luteus. Next base: position 11,745 of record KN835139.1, read on the forward strand.
ATCTGCTGTCGTAACACGGAAACGCTGGAGTATGATAAGAACGCAGCATCAAGTGCATTGGCACCTTCCCATGGAGCATTTCCAGCATGAGCGCTGTTTCGGATTAATTCATGAGACCATATACAAACCACAGGACCCACGATTGCCCAAAGAATTCGGCATCTATAGATTGCATCGCCAGCGAAGATACCACAAATGAAGACAGCTCAGGCCCAGGGGAAGGATGGCACCTGTATTAGCCACGCATGTATCAGTGATGTTCCGAATGCATTCAGCGGGATACACGGACATTAAACAAGCATCCATCCCTTTGTAGGCCCCTCGCTCAAGCAGGATAATCTTTCCTCCTCCGCCTTCTTCAGCTGAAGAAGAAATAAGAACCTCGTGTCGGGCCAAATTCAAACTCGTTACCTGGGGTTCCTAGAAGAACGACGGTGCCAGAAACGTTGTGGGTTTCCAATGCGGATTTTATGGCTAATGCCACACCTACCCCACTAATTGCAATGAGGTTGTGGCCACATGCATGCCCAATCTCAGGTAATGCATCCATCTCCGAGTTAATCCCAAGGGTTCTACCTCCCTTCCCATGGGTGTATTCAGCCTTCCAGGCAGTCTTGAGGCCGAGATAGTGCCTTGTGACAGAAAACCCGTGGCTTTCCATGTAATCAGACAGAAGATTGTGAGCAAATCTATGAAAATTTCATCAGCGTGATGCGCGAGGGATACACGTGCTGCAGACATTTCTTCGAACATCAATTCTGGGTGGCCTGTATATCTCACAGTCAGTATTATGAACTGGGTCAGAGCTGAGGGGCTTACTGTGAATCTGAAGACTGAGCAATCTTAGGGATGAATCGAGTGTGTCGAGCACAGTTTCGATCGTGTGCCTGATTGCTCCGCATATAGAATCACTAGGAGAAGGCAAGTCTGAATAAACTGGAGGAGCTTCCCACTGGCATGCTGAAGTATTGTTGCTTCCAAAGTCACAGCACGTATCATAAATCACGCGGGAGGTCAGATCGGTCTATGGGGAGCAATGGGTAAGTTGCGCGCAAAATGATGCAAAGATAAAACATACGATATCATCGTCCTTAGACGCCTTTCGCGTCTGATCACATACACGGGACGAGTTCGCTTGTTTGGTGAAACTCTTAGGTACGCGTTGAGGTTTCAACTTGAACAAGCGTCTTAGAGGAAGGCACCCGCTATGGTGATTGGCATCAGAGGCGTCTAAAGACATCAGAGACAGCGATAAAGTGGTGGCGAAGAGTGGGGGATCACTAAACGGGGTCCCTGGTAACATGTCTGAGTTTATCAACTATTCGGCGCTTGACACCCTGGTGCATATCGAACGCGGAATAGAGTGTGATCCGTACTCCGGTACCATCGGGGTTAGGTAAGTCTACGCGTACGATTGCTCACGTTCATCTGTGATAGAAGATTGAATCAGGCGCTACTTCGTGTGTATCTACACAATCTCAAGAACCTGGTCGCGAGGTCAATGAAGTCGTGCGAGATCCTGCAAAGAACTTCCCGTACTTTCACCACCGCGGAAAAAGGAACCTATTTTTCTCCAAATGTTATCCTCTCGTTGTGGTGTTGGCATGCTGTCTTGCCCGCTCAAGCCCAGGACAATCCTTCCGTGGCGCGAGGAGAGACAACAGTGATCCGTGGATTCACTCCCTTCAGTGGTCGTTACATTGTCGCCGATGAGTAACAACATCTTTGTCTTCTTCCCATTCATGCTGCGGATGCTGCTAGACAGCCCGGGAAGAATGTCATAACCGCCCAATTTGCTGCCGCGTATCTGCACGTCCCCGCGAAAAGTTGGGGGAAGTAGTACTACAATCTTGCCTGGTAAATACAGAAATGTCAGTACAAATCGCAAATAAGTGTGGCGCAGAAGAGGAACTGAGGATCGATGTCACTTTTTGACGTGTGGTATAGATGAGACAGAATTAGGCGTAGAGACGAGATTTTCCATGGTTTCCCATGTGGAATCCGAAGAACACGGCCCTCAGGTCATCGGACCTTCCGCGCACGCAAACTAGTACTGCCAGCCTGAGGACCGTTTCAACTCACCTCTTCGGGAAGTTACGTTCAGCGTGATGCGTTTACCAGGATATATGGAACTCTATTTTCAGAAACATAAGACCCAACTTTATGGAGATGTAGGTTAGAAATCTTACTCACCAAGTTGACGGCGATATCTCCATGGCGGGTTGAAACGTCAACTATTGTCCGATGACATTGTTCTGAGGATCCTTTGGTCGCTAGAGTCAAAAAGATAGACCCAAACCGATTACGAAAAACGGCATGCGGCGCTGCAGAGAAAAAGCCGGCTGCTTTCCTTAGCCCTACTAGGTCACTGTGCCTGGCTGCAAAGCCTCGTAGAGCGGATGGCTCGTCATCTCCTGACTCAGGGTCAATAATGTACGTTCCTGTGTGGGCCGAACTTAAGATAAACGCAGAGACAGTATACACAAGTGATGCTCACCGGATATCGACTCATGGTGCTTTTCCAGCCGAATAGTCTTCACTGTGGGCACATTGGCGAGCCCTGTCGACACTAGTACAGCAGAACCTGACATGGAATTGCTGTAAGGCGGAGGGCTGCAATCTGGAATATCATGATGTGATGATGATGATGATTCTTTCTCATCTTGAATGAGCATGGCGGTATGTAGCTGGGTTTCTTCCTTGTTCTGCAGTATCATTTTGACAATGGTGCATTTAGTATCTGTTAGACTCAAACAGTCAATAGCGGGCCATTACCAATTAAAAGGGGGTGGACCCCGAGCACAATGATGCTGCGCATGACCTGCGCCCCCTAGGCTGCGCAGCTGCGGATAACGACAGTCTGTCATGGGTCAAGTCGCGTAATGAATGAATAAAAATCCAGGGCCATCTTGCATATGATAACCGAGACAAGCATGAGTGTAGGCAATAAAAATTTGGGCCTGGCCGGGAATTGAACCCGGGACCTCCTCGAAATTGACTACCGCCCTAACAAGGAATCATACTACTAGACCACCAGGCCGTGATGCTTGATCCGGCTTTGGTAGACTATCATTATTCATTGCTGTTCAAGGTATCTTTGAATGACAGAACTTGACACTAGGAAGCTCTTTGATAAAATTAGGCGCCATAAATGAATGAATCCAGTCGCTCCTTTAATGCGTACCGTCAATATCCAGGGCAACATTGATTCAGCGTTGAATGTTGAACTTTCATGAATGCATGAGCCAGAGATGATAACCTTTAGGATTCAATAGACGTAAACACTGGAACGGACCAGGAAGTTCCTGCCGTAAATAGTCTTCCTTCTTCAAGCTCTTCCAGTGTCCACAGCATATTACAATCCTGTAGTTGGACTGCAGGTGCAGTGGAATATCTAGGACGCTGGCGACGACAACAAGTATGACGTCTGTAACTCAGTATGCCCACACGGATCACCTGGGGCATATCTTTCAAGGCCTGCGAAGCCCTGCCCACGATGCTCGATTGCAAGCTGCAACGGAGTTGCGTCGTTATGTGCGCGTTCATAGTTCATGCGTGCGAGTTGCCTCTCATGGTCCAGCAGGTTGCAATGACTGTCGCAGAAATGCCATCTGATGCGGTGGCAAAACTTTGGGATGATGACATTAACAAACGCCTGTTCGACCTGATGCACAGCCAGAATAATGTAGATAGATTAGGCGGACTTCTGGCCATAGGTGCGTCCAAACGTCGTGATGCCATGGCTGTATAGCTCATGTCACTTAGATCACCTCCTTGAAAGTGAAGGAGAGGACACTATTGGTTCAAAGAAGTACCTCTTTCGGTTTTACAACTACGTCAAACAGCTACTTCCAAATCACGATGTCAACATCATGCTTGCCGCATCCAAAACACTTGGCCAAATTGCTGCAATTGGCGGGGCTGACTTCGGAGAACGCTTTATGGATTTAGAAGTTCCAGCCGCAGTGGAACTATTACAGGGTGACAAGCAGGAATCACCTCGCTATGCCGGAGTGCTCATCCTGAAGGAGCTCGCACGCAACAGTGCGACATATTTTCACTCCCACATCAGCCTTGTATTTGACAAGATACTCGCACCTCTTCGGGATTCTCGAAACATTGTCAGGGAGGGAGCTGCAGAGCTTCTTGCCGCATGCCTTGAGATTGTTACGACACGTGAACGGCAGACACGCACAACTTACCTCATGAAGATTCTTCAGGACGCCCAACTAGGACTCAAAATGTCACAACCTGAGGTCATTCATGGGTCTCTTCTCACATACCGAGAATTATTGTTACATGGCGATATGGCAAGTGACTTCAGCATTGTCATCGCATTTGAATCACAATTGCCTTCAGTTCATGAGAGAATCGTTTTTGGATACTGCAGAACAAATTCTACGCTTCAAATCACATCGAGACGGTCTCGTTCGCAAGATGGTCATCACCCTAATCCCGACTCTCGCTGCCTACGAAACACAGGTTTTCTCAGAACATCATCTGCACAAATCCATGGGACATTTACTAACACAGCTGGAAAAGCCAAACGAGAGGTCCTTTGGTTCGCATTCTCTTATCAGTCAACATGCTACATATTGATATCTTTCCGTCAGCATTCATCGCCATCGGTCACACTGCCACTGCTGTAGGAAGTGATATGAAACCTTTCCTTGACTCTATCATGGCTCAAATTAAGTTTGGTTTACAAGCCAGGGGGTACGTCGCATATAGACTGCTGTGTGCAGTCATCAGAATTCTTTTTACAGAAAGAAGAATGCTCCTTCTGAAGAACCTATTTTCCAATGCGTCGGAATGCTTGCTTCGGCTGTCGGTCCAAACCTCACGAAGCTTCTTCACGATCAACTTGATTTATTCTTTGCGTGCGGGTTGAGTGAGCCTCTTAGACAGGCACTGATGGCTATTGCACGTAATATCCCTCCTTTGCTAAAGACAATTCAAGGTGGGTCAGTTGACATAGCACATGTCATTCTTATCAAAAAAAACACGTTGTCAGACCGTTTGCTGGATCTGCTTTCTATGATCTTATGTGGGCAGCCTTATAAAGCTATTGGAGCCCCGCCTTCCCTCGTTCGGAGTGACGTATCTGCGTTTACGAGAGACTTGAGCTCATCTCAAGTGAGTTACTTAACATGTCTGTCGATCATATTAATCACGACTCGTGAAGACCACTAGGAGCGGTAAGAGTCCTGAGCTCATCACACTTGCGTTGTCCACGCTTGGCACCTTTGACTTCAGTGGTAAGCCACCTGCTACTACTTATTATAGTGTACTCATCACGAGCAGGTCATATCTTGAACGAATTTGTCCGCAATGCCGCGCTTCCTTATCTGGAAGACGACAATGCAGACGTCCGACGTGCTGGTGCTCTCACTTGCTGTAGGCTGTTCGTCAGGGATCCAATTTGTTACCAAGCGAGCAGTCACGCGATTGAAATAATCAGTGACGTTCTTGACAAACTCCTCACAGTGGGGATTGCAGACCCAGGTAAGTTCATTTGTCCCCCTACAGGCCACCTAACATGATCAATATATTACTATAAGACCCTACCATTCGGCAAACTGTTCTATCTTCCCTCCATGAAAGATTTGATAAGCACTTGGCGCAAGCTGAGAACGTGAGGTCAATCTTTATCGTCCTCAACGATGAGGTCTTCGAAAATCGTGTCACTGCTGTCACTTTGATTGGACGCCTTGCCAAGCATAACCCTGCCTATGTGATGCCTTCCTTGCGCAAGGCCCTGATACAATTATTGACAGAGTTAGAATACTCAACTGTGATGTACGTTCATCTATCTCGGTGATCTAGAACAAAACATGAATATTTTTACAGGCGAAATCGCGAAGACTGTACCCGACTACTCACTCTCCTAGTGGGCGCGACTCAACGCCTCATAAAGCCATACGCACTCCCTATGCTCCGCGTCCTACTGCAGAAGGCGAATGATAGCAACCCGGCTGTAGCTGCCAATGTTCTCATGTGTCTCGGGGAACTGGCAGCTGTTGGCGGGGAAGATGTGGCTCCTCATATCCCGGAGCTCATGCAGGTCATCATCTCCAGACTTTCCGACCCGGCTCATGTCAAGCGTGACGCTGCTCTCCACACCCTCGGCCAGTTGTGCTCTAGCACTGGGTATGTCATAACACCCCTGGTAGACTATCCTCAGTTGCTTCCGATCTTGGGACGTATTCTGAGAAGCGAATCCGCTCCGCATGCACGCCGCGAGGTTGTAAGAGAAGTAGTCAAAGTTCTCGGTATCCTTGGAGCTCTGGATCCATACAGACGGAAGGTTTGTCTGGTGTGCGCCTCTTCGCTTCAATTTACTGACATATCCTTAGACAAGGCCGGATGAGGATGCCACGAATGAAACACCACTTCCTGCTACCAATGCTGTTGCCATTTCTCAGACAGGATCATTGACAGGTAGCGACGACTACTACCAGACCGTTGTGATTACGTCCCTTCTCGCTGTTTTGAAGGATCAGTCACTTAGCAATCATCACCACACTGTCATCGAAGCGATCATGAACATTTTCAGGACGCAAGGGTTGAAGTGTGTGGCTTTCCTATCACAGGTGCATCGGTTATTTTGCTGCTGCATGACAAAATATTGTACTGACCCAAACACTTTGGAAGATCATTCCTGCCTTTACTGCTGTGGCTCGCACTTCCACAGCCCGTTTGCAAGAGTTTCACCTGCAGCAATTGGCTATTTTGGTCGGGATCATTAAGCAACATGTCCGCAATTATATGCCAGAGGTTTTTGGCCTCGTGACAGAGCTTTGGGAGAACGCCTCCCTTCAGCTTCCCATAGTATCATTGATTGAGGCGCTAGGGAAGGCCTTGGATGCCGAGTTCAAACCTTTTCTGCCAACCATCCTGCCTCATCTTCTCAAAGTCTTCGACGGAGACCTCGAGAAGAAAATGGCCACTCAAGTCAAGATTTTTGATTCTTTCCTCACATTTGGGGCAAATATTGAAGAGTACCTTCACCTCGTCATCCCCGTTATTGTCAAATCTGCTGAACGACCTGATGCTACCACTCTACTCCGCAAGAAAGCAATACAGACTATAGCCCATTTATCCCTCCGCGTCAATTTCTCTGACCATGCTTCTCGCATTGTGCACCCCTTGATCCGTGTGCTAGAGGGAAACAACAATGAGCTTCGGCAGGCGGTTTTGGACACCCTCTGCGCACTAGTTGTCCAACTTGGATCTGACTTTGCTATCTTCGTGCCCACTATTAACAAGGTGCGTATCATTGAGTTTATTCCTCCTTTTGGGATTATGGACAGCATGATAGTGCCTGCTCCGGAATCGTATATCTCATCCCCGGTATGAGAATTTGATATCGAAGCTCCTGAATGGGGAACGTCTACCGCAAGAGCCGGGCACTCATGACTTGCTGTGCGTCTTTTTTGGCAACTTCACAATCTCAGTTCCTGATGCTCCTTCAGCGAATCCAAGGCTGCAGAAATCTCTGTCCCTGCGGAAGCAGCCAAATTGACTGTAAACCAACAGCATCTGAAGCAAGCGTGGGACGTGTCCTCCGTGAGCACAAGGGAGGATTGGACAGAGTGGATGCACCGCCTTTCTGTGGAGTTGATGAAGGAGTCTCCGTCGCACGCGCTTCGGGCTTGCATGAGTCTTGTCGATATTCACCCTCCTTTGGCCAAAGAACTGTTCAATGCAGCATTTATATCCTGCTGGACAGAACTCTATGATCAGTATCAAGTAATTCTACTTTGTGCCCATGTCCGACTCATGCTAACCGCTTAATCAGGAAGGACTCGTGCGATCTATTGAATGTGCCATCGTTTCCACCACTGCTCCATCTGATCTCGTACACCGACTGCTTAGCTTAGCTGAGTTCATGGAACACGAGGAGAAACCACTCCCCATCGAACATCGCACTCTGGGAGAATATGCAATGAGGTTCCATGCCTACGCGAAAGCTCTTCACTACAAGGAACTCGAATTCTTTACCGAAACTTCCCCCAACATCATCGAAGCGTTGATCGGAATCAACACCAAGCTACAGCAACACGACGCCGCTTGGGGCACTCTCATCATTGCACGAGAGCAGTACGACGTCAGCAAGCATGAGGAATGGTACGAGCGCCTGGGCAGGTGGCAAGAGGCTCTTAACGCGTACGAGAAGAAAGCCCAAGAGGATCCAGACGCACCCGACGTCCAGATCGGGCGCATGAAATGTCTGCATGCCTTGGGTGAATGGGATCAACTTGCCGCTCAAGTAGATGAGAACTGGTCAAATGCCAACAACGAGGACCGTCGCGAAGTAGCTCCGATGGCCGCTGCAGCAGCATGGTCACTTCGTGAATGGGATTCGATGGATGATTATATCGCTGCCATGAGAGCCGATTCACCGGATAGAGCGTTCTACAAGGCCATTCTTTCTGTACATCAAAACCAGTTCCCAAAGGCTCTCAAAGAGATTGGTAAAGCAAGAGACTTACTCGAGCCGGAATTGACCTCCTTTGTTGGAGAAGGATATGGCCGGTCTTACAAGTAAGTTAGACCTTGTGCCCTGAGTTTTCCATGTACTAACATAGTCCAGCACTCTTGTTCGCGCGCAGATGCTCTCGGAGCTGGAAGAAATCATTGTATACAAACAGTATGCAGATCAAACCGATCGCCAGGCAGCAATGCGAAAAACTTGGATGAAGAGGTGCGTATTTGAAAATTGTGCAATACTTGCGCTCACCCTTCTTCACAAGACTGCAAGGCTGTCAACCAGATGTCGAAACCTGGCAACGGATATTGCAAGTTAGAGCTCTTGTCCTCAACCCAGAAGATGATCCTGTTATGTGGATCAAATTTGCGAACCTCTGCCGCAAGTCAGACCGCATGGCATTGGCAGAGAAGACAATCAATTCATTGCTTTCACCGGAAAGGGTGCGTGAATGACAACGGTATTATATTACAATGGTTCCATTTTATGTTTGGTTTCAGCTACAGCATCTTCGAGACGACCAGCACATGAAAGCTCCTCCAAACGTTGTTTATGCACAACTCAAATACATGTGGGCCACCGGAGCTCGTGAGGAAAGCCTCAACTTCTTGCGGCAATTCTCAGCAAGTCTTGCAAGGGATTTGCAGGTGGAATCCAAGGATCACTCACAAAGATCCGGTGTTGGCAAAGCTAAGCTTGATGAACTTTCACGTCTTCTCGCCCGCTGTTACTTCAAACAAGGGCAATGGCAAGTAGAACTTAAGGAAGATTGGGGCGCTGTAAGTGCGTTGATACCATTCCCGTGTCTCTTACTCACCAGCTGGTCAGCGGAATGTCAAAGACATACTACATTCGTACCTTCTGGCGACCCACTATGATCCAGATTGGTATAAGGCCTGGCATACGTGGGCGCTAGCTAATTTCGAGGTCATTGGTCATCTGGAGAGTCAAAAGGAAAGCATGACTGTCGACATCCCCGGCAGTGGGCTTGCTGCCCATATCGTGCAGGCTGTTCAGGGTCAGCTTGTTCTTTCCAAAGTCCAGGTTCCCACTCACTCTAAAATAGGCTTTTTTCGCTCAATTGGCCTCCGAAATGAGAATGCTTTACAGGATACTCTTAGGCTGCTCACGCTTTGGTTCAAGTTTGGCGCACATGACGATGTCAGTCAGGCCATGGCGAGTGGCTTTTCCGTGGTCGAGGTGGATACGTGGTTAGAAGTAATTCCTCAGGTGAGCGCAGATTAGCATTGGACCCGTCTCTTCTTGAAATATTTCCTTAGATTATTGCCCGCATCCAAACTCCAAGCGCCAATGTGCGGCGAAATATCAACAACCTTCTTACTGAAGTCGGAAAGCATCACCCTCAGGCTCTCATTTATCCATTGACTGTAGCTTCCAAATCCTCTAGCGTATCTCGGAAGAATGCAGCCCTGGCCATTATGGACAGAATGAGAGAACACAGCCCTGTCATCGTGGAACAGGCGCTTGTCGTCAGTCATGAACTTATCCGAGTTGCCATTCTTTGGCACGAAATGTGGCACGAAGGTTTAGAAGAAGCCTCTCGTCTTTTCTTCAATGACAAGAATCCCGAGGGGATGATCGCAGCTTTGGAGCCTCTCCATGAGATGCTCGAGGCTGTAAGTGCATTCACTCGCAGTTGATTAGAAATTTGCTCAGGTATCATAAAACAGGGGCCAACAACAGCTAGGGAGACATCATTCGCGCAAACATTTGGTCGTGACTTGCATGAAGCTCGGGAGGCTTGTCGACGGTACCGCGCATTCGGCGAGATGTCGGAGTTGAACAAGGCTTGGGACATTTACTATGGGGTAAGTCAGGGAAGTAGTTGATCGACTCTGTTTGCTTATCTTTCGTGTCCTTTCAGGTCTTTAGAAAAGTGGAGAAGCAGTTACCTCAATTGACTACTTTGGACCTGCAATATGTGTCACCCCAACTGCTAAAAGCTCGCGACCTTGATCTGGCCATGCCCGGTATGCATCTTGGATTTTACTTTGGTACTGCGCTGTACTCATTTACCGACTCAAGGGACATATCAGAGTGGCCGAGACGTCGTTCGCATTGCATCGTTCGCTACCAAGCTCACTGTTATAGCTTCCAAGCAAAGGCCGCGGCGACTATCCCTGAAGGGCAGTGATGGCCAGGACTACCAATATGGTTTGAAAGGTAACAGGATGATCACTCCAGCACTGCAATATCGCTTATTCTTTATACAGGGCACGAAGACTTGCGTCAAGACGAGCGTGTTATGCAGTTGTTCAGCCTTGTCAATACCCTTCTGTCTGTTGACACCAATAGCTTCAAGCGACGCTTACACATCCAGCGTTACTCTGTCATTCCATTGGCACCAAACGCCGGTCTCTTTGGTTGGGTAAAGGACAGCGATACTTTGCATGTCCTTGTTCGTGATTATCGAGACTCTCGCAAAGTTCTTTTGAACATAGAGTATCGACTAATGCTTCAGGTACTCATCGTTATTCACAGGGCATGTCTCATCTGCTGATATATCCTAGATGGCACCGGACTACGAGAACCTGACGCTACTACAGAAGGTCGAAGTATTTGAATATGCGTTAGAGAACACCACCGGTCAGGATCTTTATCGCGTGCTATGGCTGAAGAGCGCAAATTCAGAGCACTGGCTTGAACGCCGTGCGACCTATACCCGCTCTCTGGCAGTAAACAGCATGGTCGGACATATTCTGGGTCTCGGGGATCGCCATCCATCCAATCTTTTACTGGAGCGCACGACCGGCAAAGTTGTTCATATCGACTTCGGTGATTGCTTTGAAGTTGCTATGCATCGCGAGAAGTTCCCAGAAAAAATTCCGTTCAGACTTACTCGTATGCTCACACATGCCATGGAGGTAAATCGTGTAGCAGACCATATGCATTCTCATGCTCAATGTGACGTTGCAGATAAGCGGCATTGAAGGAAGCTTCAGGCATACCTGCGAGATTACCATGTCCGTGCTGCGCGCGAATAAGGAGTCCCTGATGGCAGTCTTGGAGGCCTTCGTTTATGATCCCCTGATCAATTGGCGACTTATGCAAGCTGACGTTGATTCGCGTCGACCAGAAGGTGTGCCTCACTTTGTTTATTACCATTCGACTGGCTCATATGAGTAGCAGACGGCGAAACCGATCCTGCTCGTGCTGCTGAACTTGCTAAAGTATCGGGATATCCTCAAGGTCCAACTCGCAAACTGCGCGCAGATGAAAATGATATTTTCAACGGTATGAATTTAGTGTAGGCCCCGAATAGAGAAACTAATTCTTTTGCAGAGGTCGTCGGGGGACCTGGAGCGAGGCAAGAGGTCCGGAACGAGCGGGCGTTACTTGTTTACAACCGTGTCCAGCACAAGCTCACAGGTTCATTCTCTCGTGTGTTTGCACCTTTGTGTTACTGATGATTTCTCTCCATCAACAGGGCGCGACTTCAACCCTGACATCGTCCTTCCCATTACTGCTCAAGTGGATAAACTTATTTTGCAGGCCACCTCACTTGAGAACCTCTGTCAATGCTTTTCTGGATGGTAAGATGACTTCTTTGTCCTGATTGTATTGAGCTCAATTATATTTCGTAGGTGTGCATTTTGGTAGCTGGTGTCTATCGTTTCGTTCTTATATATATCTACATGTTCTACATTTCTGTACCTATACAATAGCCATCTGTATGTTATTATCCAAAGTTTGACCCTCGAGAGCCATCCGCAACCGCCGGCAGAAGCCGATCGTGATCATTTCAGAAGCCTGAAGGACTACATCCATCACTACTTGTTTCTCTTATTCTTCACCTGCACAAACTAAATACTGGCAGCACCACATGCCAAGGGGAATACCCAACGCGAAAAAAGATGACTCTGGCATGCGTTACACATCCATGCATGTGCCCCTTGCGTGAGTTTATGACGCCATGACTGCATTTCGAGTGTTGACGATCATATCAGACCAAATCCCAAGCATGTGGGCACTTCATACTTGAAATCTGAGACACAGACCCTTTGGTCGCGTAATGCAGCCCGAAAGAAAGAAATGGTGGCGGAGGAAGTTGTTCCCTCACCAGACCAGAGGTGGGCAATTTGCATGATTGGGCTGGGTCTTGCATATGGTAATGCTGAGCTGTTCAGAATAGGCGTGGCTCTCACGTTATTGTTATCCACCCCGGATCGCGTTTTCTAAGAATCGGCAGGGCGTCCGATGTGACACCTGCGTCCATTCCAAATGTCATTGCGCGTAAACACAAGCCACCAGCACCGGTTTCGACGTATGTCGAGGGTATCTCGCGTCCAAGGAAAGGGCAAGCGCCTCAGTTATCCGTGTCTGCGAATTCCGACGGAGACGAATATGCTGTCGATATCACTTCAGATGATCCTGTACATCGAGTTTTTCCTTCACGCCGCATAGTGTGCTAAAGTGCTCACACAGTTTGATACCAAAATGGGGTCAATCATTGTCTCTCTTCGCGAGCGGATGAGGTTCTACAAACTTCGCGTCACATGCAACGCGGCACGGGTCGCGTCGACCTTTAACGAGCAATTCAAACCTGAAATCATCCCGGAAATCAATGACCCGTTCCTTGTCGACTGGATCCAGGAACCCCTAGAAGATACAGAAGTTCTAGTCGGCGAACGAGTTTGTATCACACTTTAATTATAAGTGCTGTTATCTCAATCCTTCGTATCAGGCACTCCGGTTGTCCGATCCTCAACTCTTGAATTATTCGGTAAAGTGGCCGATATATGGAAAGAACTTCAATACCAGGGATTATCCGTCGCACCAAATGATACTGGATGACATCGAGACTATAATCAGCACTGTCCTGAGCGAGAAGCTGAACGTAAAACGGCCCGATTACAAGGTTTGCCATCTTTCTCTCCACGCATAATTCGTGTCAATCAATACCACTAGGACTATTCCGTCGTTCTTGTTATACCAGACTTCCATGATCGGGCATACGTCCGCGAATTCGTCAACGTTCTATTAGTTTCGTTAGGCTTCAAACAAATTTGCGTGCAGCAGGTGTGTGATGCGTGTATGGACATCAACGAGTTCTGACATGATGCAGGAATCATTGGCGGCGACTTACGGCGCTGGCATCAGTAGTGCATGTGTGGTCGACATTGGCGCTGTCAACTCCAGTATAGCATGTGTTGATGAAGGCCTTGTGATCCCTGATTCGAGGTAAGGTGTCCATCCGACGCATCGTTAACCGCTGATTTATTGGACAGAATCACGCTCAATATGGGCGGAGACGATATTACCGAGTTCTTGTATGTGCTCTTGGAACGAATAAGTTTTCCCTATCGTGATATAAATCTCGCACGGTGGTACGACTGGGCCGTCATGGAGGATTTAAAAGCACGGCTATGCACGCTGGCGGAGGTAAGTCATCGCAGGCCATGCGTTTGTGATTGCTTAGGGCATCGTAGGGCGATGTGGCCCTCAATCTGTATGACTTTGTAGTCCGCAAGCCTGGTAAACCCACGGAGAAATATGGCTTACGGGCATATGACGAGATCATACTCGCGCCTATGGTGCGTTTCGGTGACAACAGGCGTTCATCAATCTAACTGTCAGGTGAACATAGTGCATATTTGAGCCCCGTGTGATAGAGTTCGATCGGAAGCACATTGGTCTGCGCTCCATACCCCATCCAGACGTCACTGAAGAAATTATAGAGCATCCGGTGGACCATGTCGTACGTATTCTTGTCTGTATCACTGTGGATAGGGTTTATTTACGTCATGCCGTCAGACTCAAGCGATGATCATCTCAACACAACATCTACTTCCACCGCCTTCTACAGCCCCGACGGATGTTCGTCAGTCTCCGGTTCCCATCAGTCAGTCGCAGGAAGGTACGTAAAGCTGTCTTGTTGTAGCTGTGACCGAAGACTGAGTCAGAGATACAGAGAATGGTGGAAAACAAGAACAGCAAGAGGTGTCACTGTCGTTAACTGCGCAAGGGACACCACCTCCAGCTGTAGAAACCACTGGAAGAGCAGGGGGCGTTCCTGCCGATGCTCCGATGGAAGTCGTTGATGTAGAGGGAGACGTTAAACCATCTCCAATCCCTGTTCCTCCTCAGCCTCAGCCTTCCCAGTCTTCGGCACCAGTAAGCTCGAATTACAATGGTCTCGGTATCGACGTCTGCTTTGAAGCGAGTAAGCTTCCTCTGGATGTTGCCATCTTTAACAGCGCGCGGGCATCCGGGGGCGATGATAAAATCCGCAAGCACCTCCAGGCCGTTCTGGTCATCGGGGGAAGCGCCTTGATACCTGGTATGGCCCATGCCTTGGAAAGCAGGTTCGTCTTGGAACATTTTTAGATGTGAGATATATTAAAACCATTGGTAAAAGGCTGCAGGCAATCGCCACGCCATTGGTGCCCAGCATGGACAAGGTCCAGATAATCCCCCCACCAAAAGAGGTTGACCCTCGTGTACTGGCATGGAAAGGTGCCGCGGTGCTTGGCAAAATGGATTCTGTCGCTGATATCTGGGTAACGCCCGGGGATTGGGTACGTACCAACTGGCCGTCGCTCAATTTAACTCACATTATCGTTCAGGATGTCCTAGGTATGCGCGGACTGAGAGAACGTTGTTTCTATCTGTAGTATTATAGCTGTACATTTCCAAATTATCGGTGTACAATGAGCCGATGAGAACGTCGTTTCTATCTGTAGTATTATGATTAAACTCGTAGTTGTACATTTCCAAATTACAATGAGCCGTCACACTTCAAGTCTGCTTTTGATGGTTACGAATTCATCACTCTTCATGTTTGTCCAGGACATGGCGAGAGACGTCATCTCGTGGCGTCCAACTCTAATTAAGACGGTGGGATCAAGCGTATGAAAATGAAAGAGTAATATACCTTTCCTTTCGATTCCATTCTTGCCTCGCATGACCATCTTCTGCCCAGTCAGCAAGTCCAAGAGAATTGATCATTCCACGAATTGCGTTATCAGCTGTTCTGTTTGGGGTGAAAGGGAAGGAAGAATCTGGACGCGGAACGTTATCTGGGGTGCAAAAGAGGGCACTCCTACAGATGGGACAGTCCACGGGCTCATGCCAAGTAGCACACGCGCGATGTAATCGGGAAAAGAACCATTTCAGAATGCAAGTGGCGCAAAAGGTATGGCCGCAGAGCCGTGGGTTCAAACTATATGGACACGCCCTAAAGGATGTAAGTAATCATCCATTTAGAAGAGACGAACGGGTTCACATGATTTCAAAACACCTAAACACATGATTTTATTACGTTCGTTTTAGAGGGTTTGGGTTTGGGAGCTTACAATGGGCACGTAAAATAGTCTTCGAGATGTCTTTGGGTGAGATTGTTTTTGCATTCTTCGAGGAGGGCGGCGGCCTGTGTTTCTTTCTGAGACACGGATGCGAGCTGTTGTTCGAGTATTCGAGATTTCAAGGTGAACTGCTTCTCTTTTTGGATTAATTGGGATTCTCGGGCGGAAAGGTTGTGGGAAGGGTCGAGTTTCCCCGCATCGGTACAATGTGCGTGTTTGAACTGGCGTTGATCAGTGCTTGTTTTTGATACGCGTTTGGGTGGTTTGCGTGCTATTGGGTGCTGCGGCGCAGTTGGATGGTGAGCTGAGATCAGTTGTGTACGTCGATGATGAGGTGCGTTATGATTGGGATCAAAGCTTTACCTGGGGTAAGCCTTGATGAGCGCCTGAGGGTAGGTGCGGTCATGCTCCTTGTAGTGGGCCGATGTGGTCTGCTCATTGTCGCTGCAGGAGTGGAGTGGATGAGTGAACCTGATTAGGAAGGTGCTGTGGAATGATATTCCTATTAAGGGTAATAACGTATTACTTAATGAGTGCCAAGGACTAGAAGCAGCTGGTTCTTCGCCTGCAAAGTCGGGTTCATACGAGCGCTTGTACTCGTACTCGTTGTGGCGCGATGTTCGGTTACTCATACCGCACGGCCAGCGTGAGGCTTTTCGTCATTGACGTTATTTATTACAGTTCAAATTGAACTATACATGGTGTGCGCCCTATCCGCTATTTTCGCTGTTACCAATTGTGGTTCTGAGTATGTAAGACTTGGGTGTGCGGTTGAATGACGCAGGGATTGGTCTGGACGCGACGAGTGCGGCCGAATTCAGACTGGACTTCTCCCGACACGGAGCCGTTTGAACTAAGCTCGTTATCTGTTTGTTTGGTACTCCGCTGGTGATCGTGTGGACTTCAGGTACTTGCGCTTATCAGTCGTCAATCACCTTCTTAACGGCCTTAAGCAAAAGGAAAAGCACATTCTAGCAAGCACAGGCTATAATCATCAGTTGATCAATTCCGACAATTGCGCCAGTACGGAGGTTGTTGACTACCCGAATGCATTGCCATGAGCGGTGGTAGGTCTGCTCATAAAATTTGAAACACAGTGGTTGATCCGGATGTGAGATCGGAGTGCAGTTGGGGAGCAGCACTATCTAATCACCGAACTTGGCCAACCCCGTCGGATGCTCGTATTTCCAACTTGCTGTATAATATTATACGCTCGCTTGCGCTCCTGATTTATTGATTTGACAGGACTGGCTGTTCAAGGGTTGACGTTGTGCGCTCCGCCCAAACAACATTGATCCACCAACATTTAGCGAGTAGATGACAACGGTGCCACATGGAGGCTGCGGGGGTGTGGCTGTCACACTTTTTGTGACCGGCCCGCCTTATCATTTACTTATCACACGGCGGGCCCGAACTCATCGTACTCTTCGTCCTACTCGATGGGTTTTGCGGCAAGCGGTTTTCACCTGGTTGACCGTACGAGTCATGTGCAGCGGCGAAATCGGGACGCCCTTTTGTCGATGACTACTATTTTTGGAAATAAAGTTCCATGTAAATATGTAATTTGAAATTGGAAGGATAGAAGTCACGGGATTTCTAAGATCTGTAGATCTTGGCCATTAAACAACGATCAGAGACAAGAAAACACAGCTCTTGAGGTTGCTCGACCGGAGCTCTGCTTGGAGACACCACAACTGCATGTCATTCAATACCAGTGCAGCTGCACTTTTATTCAACTCTTTTACAAACCAGCTGCCGTATGTTTAAATTACTCCATCCCGTAACGTATATTAACTCGGTCATTTCAGTTGTGTCACATTTCCTCGAATCCCTTTCAAACGAGTTCCAAGTCTTCTTTTTCTAAGTCGGTTCACACAATTTCCGTCTTCTTTATCCCAATGCAGGCACCACTTCTCCTCCAACCACCACCTCTTCTTGCTCTTCAGTCAAACAAGACGCGTCCGCGCGTTTCACAGCACTTTCTCTTTCACGACCTCTCAACTCTCCTCGATCCCATGACCAATGATCCTAATTACGACTCATCCGGGTCAAACTACACCTATGCTCCCCGTACCCAGTTCGACGATCCCACCTTGTATGACGTACCAACTTCTAATTACCCCCTCGTCTCAAATACTCGTACTACTTCCCCAACTCGCAATTCCTCAAATTCTCCTTCTTCCGTTGATCATCATCATCCAACTACTTCATTTCCTCAGCCCTACAGTGCTCCCCATCATCAACATCATTTTCCTACATCGGCATCTTCCTATTCCCCACCGGATATGGTGCGTTACCCAATTACGTCCAACGTTGGCTCCCGTGGAACCGATAAATACGCCCATGCCCTCTTGGATCAACGCCGCATGTCCGAGCCAGCCATGTATGGCAGCGCAATAGGCGGTTATTCTTCTTCAGCCGATCTAGCCTCCCCAAGATATCAACAGCTCTACACTTCATCTCCAAGACTGTATGCAAACTACTCCTCCTCTCTACAACGCACCCTCAGCGCTGGCTCGGCTCGCGATCAAGATCCATTACACCCCTACGACTTAGAAGAGCCTATATCTCCTCTTAATCCTAATTTCTCGGGTGGCGAGGGTTCCCCCACAATGGGCTTCATTGGTATGCCCTACGGTACCCTCTCCGAGGACTATGGCCCATCACCGCCTGGCACGGGCACTTCCACATCTTCCAACGGCGCAAGGCGGTTCGTAGACGCTTCATGCTCGAGTTCCGACGGTAAACAATACTCCTTTGTGGCTCTGCCTGGAAACGCTGTCAAGAAGCGTCCAAGGCGGCGCTATGACGAGATTGAACGCCTCTATCAATGCTCGTGGCCCTCGTGCTCAAAGGCATACGGCACTCTAAATCACCTCAATGCCCACGTCACCATGCAGAAACACGGCGTCAAGCGCAGTCCAAACGGTCAGTCTATTCGGTACATTACTCGTTATTAAATGCTGACTGTCCACTAGAATTTAAAGAGCTTCGTAAACAGTGGCGAAAGTCGAAAAAGGAGGAAGCCGACGCTCGGGCTGCTGCGTCAGCTGTGATGGGGAGGTCGACTCATCATGCTTATCTGCAGCGTGGCATGCATGACTCATACTCGGACGTGGATTACCAACTTCGTTCACAAAGTTCGCATGTTGACCGGTTCACTCCTACTGCTTCTCCAGAGGAGATGCATGAGATTGATATGCAGGATGTTTATGAGCGCCGGCAGCAGCGTTTCAGTGGGCTCTTTCCCTCTGCTTCTCGCACGAGCAGCCCTGCGTACCCGGCGCGCCTTCCAACCAACAGCACGCTGTTGACGCCTCTCCCGGGATATGAGCACACGGGAGACCTTGATGTGTATGCGTCGTATAACGTATACGGAGACAACCGTCCTGGAAGCTACGATGAAAAGCGACGAAGTGGTTAAAGGACCTTTTTGGGATTATTACGATACTATGGATGGTGCGCACGCCTTTGATGCATTCTTTGGTCAAGTTATATTGTTCATGCTATTGACTACTATCCTACCAAGTACATACATCACTAGTTTTTCCCCTCCCGAGATTCCTATGCTTTCATATTTTATTCGATCCTCCTCACATTACACAGGAGACTTTGGCCCAATAATCATGGAGCTGTACTTTACGGATCATACTTGCCATCCTAGTAATAGTTACTTCTGTACATGAGTAGGATATAGAATTGTTAAAAAGTCAGAGCTGGGAGAAGATTCATATTGGAGCTTGGACCCTGAGCTGAGTCTTGCAGCACGTTGTACGATTGAATACGATTGGGCAGTTGATGAAAGTTCCGAAGTCGTGAGAAGGTGACGTAACAAACCGCACCCATCGCGATTTCGATTGAGTTTACTTGCAACGCTGCAAAGCGAGTGAGTACATGGGTTTTATGGAATATACATAATAACAGTGCCCAGGTGCCATGAGGTTCGAAATGATACGCCACGCAACAGAAATCTGGCCGCGCAGGACTCGAAAGGTTTGTTGCTGCTGACGACGAACGCCTTCATGGCATGGTGGCCGTGCTCAGTTTACGCCCACCCTTCAATTCTCATGCGGCCGCAAGTTCCCGCTCCACAGACAGGCACTTGCTTCGAGGCTGATCCTTTTGATCTGCGATATAGCGGAGAATGCAACCTCGGAATCCCAAGGTGGGAGATTTGAATTGGACCGGGTTTTTCTTCATGGCGAGTGTGAAGTGAAACTCGATTCATTGAAGCTCTGTTGAATGACTCAATGGTTACTGAATGCAGGGATGTATCCACATGGTGGGCGATGATAGCGCATCACGATGATGGCGGCAGGTGTAAGCGAGAGCCTCTGCATTGCCGGTTGCTTGCAATTGAAGACCGATACGCCCTGTGCAAAGGACGTAAGTGTGTCTATTTCTACCGCGGGTACTTGCGGGTACCGCATTCGTCACTCGGCCCGCCGGGCTTGGTCAACTATGTAAGTCAATCAGGTTCTGATTCCATTAACACATCCTCTCAATTGTTCTCAAAAGACAGATAAAGCAATATCAATGCCCAAACGTCATCGAAGCTCTCGCCACCAAAAGGAAGATTTCAATCAGATATATGATTGGGGAAACTTTGTAGTTTGGCGGCCGTCACGTGTTTATGCAAAGAAGCTGATTATCTCCAATGAGCTCGAGTGTTTCACAGATCCGCGAATCCATGAGAAGCCGATCATGTAAGTGCGTGTATTTTCGTGACTCTTTAACTCTACCTTGGTCGTTCGGAATGCCGTCCAAACCGTGAGTCACTCACCCACTCACCCATCTATTGTCAATCATGTACGGCACTTCACTTATCGTGAGTGCACACCCATACACGTTTCTTAACAAGGTTGTGTCAGCTTATCAGATTCAACCACAAACCGAAAATAATTTTTGCGCCGAGGTAGAAGTCAGCGTCGACCATGTGCCACGCTGTATCTCCAAACCCATAAAAAGCTTCTTGGAACCGAGTGCAGCTTGGACAGGGCGTTACGGAGCCCCCTGGCTCACCGGAGCGGAGCCGCAGCGGATTATGCAAACTACAAAGAAAGGTCTGCAAAAAGGTGCACGCCACTATCAGTTAGCGGTCTGCCGTCACGACACACATGTACAAGTGCTGCGCTGATCGTGGTAAACGCCAACCTCGGTTTAATGTTACACCATGCACTGGACGCTCAGGAGAGAAATAGCGTTTGATGATCGTTCCTGGCTACACTCGCTCATCATGCATCGAGGTTGGCCTAGCCTGCCAGTGGCAGCAGTGTTTATGATTCCCCACTTACGACAAGGCATAAACGTGCGCGCGCGTGGCAGATGTTTCGTCTTGAAGGGCTCCAAGTCCCCCAAGCAGTGGACGCGCGGTGTTTGTGTGTTGACGACCGGTATTTGCTACGTACTGGATTCAACTGAAATCGCCCGTAGCACACTACTACATGAGTACTTGATCAGAAACAGAAATAGCCACGTACTGCGATCTGCGGTGAGCGCGAAACCAAACACGCCAAGTAGTCTGGGAGTCTTGCCAATGACTTTCAATGTGGCGTGAATCTGGTGTGCGTCTCGACTCTTCAAAGTGTCATGGCAAAACAGTCTTTAGTACAGCTTTAGTGGTTTAGTCTCCTCTTCCTAATTTGGTTACCGTGCGGTAACCCCTCGCAACCCCCCGCAACATGTGAGTCGTGACATCACCGTTACAGACCGCAGCTCCCCAGTTGTGTCCTCCGCTGCACATTCACTCGATAACAATGCTTTCCGACTTACCCATCGAAGTCCTGTTGGATAATTTGTTGCCGTGGCTTGCTATTCCAGATCTCATCCATCTAGGACAAACCGATCACTTCTTCGCGCGATTATGCAACGATGAGACATTCTGGAAGAGAAAGTTGGAAGAGGATTTCAATTTCACAGATGAGAGGACCGCACGAATCAGCGGATGGAAACGTCTCTATAGGGGTTTGCGTAACCCAAAGACTTATGTATGGGGGTAAGCGCCATCTCCCGCAACTCCGCCCCTACTAGGAAATCTAATTACTTTTTGTAGCGAGACTTCGAAGGGAAGATTAGGATTGACCAAGATACCAAACTCGACTCTTCATGATGTCCCATACCCAGTTGAGTTGCAGATCAAATCAGGCGCACGTATAGTTAGTCTCTCGGCTGCTGGATGGTATGTCGTCGTTGTCTTGTACGACAAACCTGATCATGTGACTCCAAACAGGGCTTTCTTTGCACTGGACTCTGCTGGTAGCGTATATGTTTGGGGTGAGTCCGCTCGTGTGATATCAAGGACAGAAACCAACGTCGCACATTAGGAACTTTGAACGGGACCTCGTATGCACTACAATCCGATGGCTACTCCGAATCCTCAAAACCAGCTCATACACCACTGAAGCTCGACATGCCATCTCCTACTCGGAGCATCAGGTCTGAGTGTTCTCGTGCGTCGAGTAAAACGCTTGTTCATGTTTGTTAGTTGTGGGCGGTTGCATGCCACTACGCTGGACGATCAACATCACGTATGGACCTTTTTAAGCTGGGGCCGTCCCTTCAGGCTCAGCACACCAGCGCTCGGTGCAACTTCATTGGATTCTACTCCTGCACTAGTTGAATCTGGCTGGAACTTTTCATCAGTCCTTACCAAATCTGGTGATGTGTATGTCTGGTGGCCGTTCGCTGCACCCCTAAGGGATGTTATCGATGCACAGAATGTGGCTATGGACGCCGCGGATCTAAAATCTCACGCTACAGAGGATGGTGTCATCCCGTGCTCGACATGGGAGCTTCACGAAGAACCTACAATGTTACCACCGCTGCCTCAACTGCCGGACCTACCATTAGGGTCAGCGGAACCCGTGAAATTGGTCAAACTCGCAGCTTTGGAAAGTCGGCTCATCGGTTTGACTAATCATGGACATGTTCTCTCAATTGCTGTTGAGAATGATATTGCCGTTCGGTCTGAGAGATGGGAATACGTGGGTTAATTTTGTTCGTGGAACGGTCTTTACCTTATACATTTTCAGCTTCCTAACTTCTCTGAAGTCGACAAGATTCGGCAGCACCCCGCTTATGTTTCTTCTCAGTTGAAGCCGCCACAGAGCCTGCGGATATCTCATGTAATTATCTCGGCAGAGTATCGAGCGTGTAGCTGAATTATCTTCCAGATATCGGCTCAATTTCAAACGTTTGTTGCTTATTCTCCCGGTTCCAGTTCTGTCATTCTCCTTGGCTCTCATCAAACACATGTCAATTCGAATCCTGTGATTCTTCCCGCCCTTCAGAATAACGACGTTATCTCCGTTGTGCTGGGAGATTATCATTATGGCGCTCTTACATCCACCGGGAAGCTTTTGACGTGGGGTGAATATTCTCGAGGTGCACTCGGCCTCGGTGATCCCGGAATGCTTGCCCCTGGCCAGCCAGGGGGCTACAGCACTGAAGCTCGCAGAAGAGCTGCTGTTGCCAACGGCGGTCCATATCCGCCGGGCATCTCCGAGCCCGCGGAGGTCAACTTTGGTCACGGGGAAGCAAAGAGGGATAAAATGTTTTGCTTTGCTGTGGCAGCTGCTGGATGGCACATGGGAGCTCTCGTTATTGATTTAGAGGTGAGATTTTTGGCTGACTGTTGTTCTGACTGCTGATCAATCAATTTCTGGATGAAAATAGCCACAGACAGATGTTCAGAAAGATAACGACGAAGATGATGGTCCTCCCATGCCAGGACGGTTTCCCCGGCGTCGAGAAACGGGGGAGTCCCCGCAGGATTATCCTGGGGAGCCAGGCCAGTGGGGCCCGCCCATAATATCCAGGGGGTTTCGAATTGGATTTGCTGGAAGAGGCGCCGTCAGAGGCGGACATTTGGGTCGCGGTCGCGGCCGCGGCTTTTGAGAGCGGCGTCCAAACTTAGGATTCATACGATGTGGACTGTATCATGTCACGTTTTGCAATCTTTTTGATGTGATCTAGGACTTGAGAAAGATAATATCAAGGTATGATGTTGGTTTCTTTCCCTTGTCTGACATGCGTCATCACACCCAGGAATAAACGTCCTCGTGGACGAGGTGAATAATATTGTGAGAAACCCTCTATGTACTCACTATATTTTTGTTGGTTCCATTCCCGTAGCGGAGTCCCGAACAGGTATTAATGACCCTTGAGATGGCAGACCTAGACTCACTCAATCAATATGCCATCTCCGATTATATTCTACGACCTCCCCTCGACCCTATCGGTGAATGCGTGGTCTCCAAACACCTGGAAGACCAGGTGTGTTCCATGTATGCAATGATATAGGCAGTCACTTACCTTTCATTTGCATAGATATGCCTTGAACATCAAGGGCGTAGCGTACAAGACCGAGTGGGTCGAGTACCCAGACATTGAAGCGCTAGCCAAGAAAATTGGTGCGCCACCAACAGGCGCCAAGGCTGATGGCAGCCCATCATACACCCTCCCCATCATCAATGACCCCAATACTGGCAAGGTTGTTTCCGACTCCTTCCTTATCGCTGAATACCTGGACGCAACTTACCCGAGCGGAACTACCTTGTTCCCCCCTGGCACGAAGCCACTGATGGCAGCGTTAGAGGCTGGTGTCATAGGAGCCATCGGGAGCATTTTCCCTTATCAGCTCGCTAGCAGCTGCTACATCTTGAATCCGTCTAGTGAGAAGTACTTTAGAGCAACTAGAGAGGCGACGTATGGGAAGAAGATTGAGGAGTTCTCTCCTGCTGGTGCCCAGCGTGACGCTGACTGGGCCAAGGCCAAGGAAGGTTTGGTTGCTGTTGACGGCTGGCTGTCAAAGAATGGGGGAGGGAAATTTGTCATGGGAAACACTGTCACTTATGCAGATGGTATCCTTGGAGCGTGGCTCACCTGGATCAAAATCACCAATGGTGAAAGCAGCGCTGAATGGAAGGATTTCGCTAGCTGGCACGGAAGCAGGTGGGGCACCTACGTTAGCAACTTGCAGTCCTTTGCCACTATCGTGTAGCTACCTAGATGACTCCACGCATAATAAATAGCAATCACATAACACAGAAGCTTGATCAATTGATGTTGCAAACCATGGAAGTGATCAGAGCTTCGATCAGGACATTTCTAATAGTATTTTTGATGGCGGTAGCTGCGGCGGGGCTATTATTTGAAATGTTAACTCACTGTCGTATGGAGTACCGCTGAGCCAGTCTTGGGCGCCTTTAATGTCCACTATCATGGAAATGAGAATCACTGATGTCACACCAGGGGAAAGAAGACTTGAGTTTATAAAAAGGCAAAACTTTGGGCCTGGCCGGGAATTGAACCCGGGACCTCCTCGAAACGTATTTACCCTAACAAGGAATCATACTACTAGACCACCAGGCCTTGAAGAACGCGAGTGCATGTAACACTACGATAATCAAAAGACACGATACTTTGAAGTATAAAAGAGTGTATTCAAGTTGAATGCAGGAGGCAAGGAGTGTAAGAGCAACGCTAGAAATATGTAATTTATTTGAACTTGAAAATATTCCGCAGAGGCGTAGTAAGACGGCTCTTGGGCGCAGCACCCTCGACTCCCATCCTGAGATCAGTTTCGTTCATCGTCGACCACCGCTTGCGAGCACGAGCGTAGGCTGTTTGTCCGGTTTCTTTTTCTCCACTGCCAACACGGTTATGACGGCCAGGAGTAGAGGTTGCCGGCCCCTTCAGCTCGGGTACGGGCGGGACCTGCGGGCGGACGTTGGTGTCGACGGATTTCAGAATAGGAACCTCCGATATGCGATGAGAGCTGAGTATGGTGCCCTTTGGAACGAGCTTGGACTTCATCATGTGCGACTTCTTCTTGATGATGGGCTCCCGAATTGTCTTAGGCTGCAACGCGGTAGGACCTGCCACGGATTCAGTGTTCACTGGCCCCTTTGCGTCTGCCGACGTAGCGCTATCGACAGGGGCCATGAAGCTGTTCCGTAGAGGAGAAGGGCGCTTTGCTGCTGTCGGATCCGGTACTGGCATGACGAGTAGGTCCACATCTTGACTGCATCTGACATCCTCGAAGCGAACGCTCTTGGTCTTCTTTAAAATTCCTCTCACCCGCAGAGGGGTAGAAGGATCAATTAAAACAGGAGGAGGAGGAAGAGGGACGCATGGTGGACCAGTTGGGGGCGCTAGAGAAATCTTGACCGCAGGGACTGCTGACTGCAAACAAGGAGGTGAGGGGGCACGAGTTAGACTGGCACGGACGGAAAAACGATCTGGGGTGACGTTCGGAGGCTCCTTTGGCCTATCTGGTACGATATTTAGCGTAAATGAAGGTGTCGGAGTATGAGACACGTCGTCAACGGCGCCTTGAGGATCAAGATCGAGGTCGTTCTCAAAGGCCCACTCATCGTCACGGGAGGATGATGGCATTAACGATACAGAGTCCGTGTCCGAGTCGACAAGTGCATCTTGACATTCCTTGGTTTCGTGCGCCACAGGCGTGGAGGCCCCACTCGTAAGCGCGTCATATTGCGATCTGAGGTTTGATAGCATACTACTGTGGTCGGTAAAAGGCTTTCCATTGGGACTGGGAACGCCAGGATCGAATTTCGGCGACCAGACAGTTGGAGAACCACGGAAGGCCGTAGGAATATCAGGATACTCCAAATCGTCCACTTCCTTGAGTTGCAAACCAGAGACCTTCTTGCCTCTTCGAATAGCCAGAGAACCGATAGAACCGAGTTGTGGCAATGCGCGAGATGACTTGCGGCATGTTGATGCTAGTTGCTTTATTGTCTTATCAGAACAAGATTCGAGAACGGGACTGGCCGAGGAATGTGCCCGTGTCCCCATTCGTCCGCGGATGTGTCCTGGTCCAGATGAAACTGTATTTTGGTTGATAGCAGTCATTGGAACGTGAACGGACCATCTAATACACCCGACCTGATCCTTCGAAATAACAGCAGTCTCCCGGCGGCTTCGGATGCCTGGAGCACAGGGTGTAGAAGGAGAGAATGTTTCTTTGGAAGGCCCATTTGGGACCTGTTCAAGTTGATACATCCGTGCTTGTCGTATCTTCCCATTTTGCAACTTCATGGTTTCAGCCGGAAAGATCGAACCTTCAGAAATCCAATCACGTCTAGGAACAGGATTATCGCTAGCCCAGGGAATATGCCTGGGAGGACGCTGGGGAGTCAGCCTATCCTACATTCGCTTTTGTCAGCTCAAGTGACAAGTCATAGAGAATTCAACTCACGACCCAAGTGTTCATGAAGAGTTGTTCCTTCATGACCAAGTTCATGCGCGGGATTGTTGGCGCAGAGAGAACAGTACGAGCAGTGTGTTCGTCTGGATGTATGTCTCCAAGAGCGATGATACCTGGACGAACAGCAAATGGCACTTGAGCGCGGTGACCTTGGATGATAAATATAGGTGGCTGGTGATCCTTTGGAAATGGTGGGACGTCCTCCCAGTCACTTTCATCATCTGCTGAGCTGCCTGTGAATGAGAGCGATGGAACGAGTGACTTGAGATCGTCGAACGGGCCTCCTTGAGCGAGGACGGTTGCGATCTCGAGCGAAGGCGGGGACGGCAAGGGAGATGCGCGAGCTGGAGGACGAGGGATGCGTGAGGGCGACCCGGAAGACATTGGATACCAAAAAGCAATGCAGACAAAGAACAATGCAGAGTCCAGACGCACCAAACATTAGAGAATGCGGCCATAATCCCCATCCGAAGCGAAATGGCTGCGGCTGACTCCGGCATTAAGCCCTCCGGTTGAAGAGGCTGACTAGTGCCAAAGTCATACAGCGACTGGGGTTTACTTGACAAGTCTACAGATTTACTTACACAGTGACCATGGTCGACTTGTTAGAGTGAGTCTTCGTTCAGTGACTTGTCGGCCTTGCGGAATAAAACATGTAAGTACCGGGTACGTACAATAAGCTCGTGAATTTGAAATTGGCATCATAAGCGAAAACTACTACACGAGAACCAATGCACAAAACAAGGGAGAGAAAGAAACATGAAAAAAATCCACTACCACTGGTATACCATGACCCGCTATATCTTCAGCCACCCAAATTTCTTCTTCTCCCTCCCACACCGGGGCGCTGACATCGTATTAGAGCGAGACCTCTTGAAGAACGCCTTGAACGAAGTCATGCCGGTAGGCGGAGAGACCAAAGGCGGTGGTGATACATTGGGTACAGAGCGGCGACCGCATGCTCGGATGATAGGGGTGCTTGCAGGACCGGTGATGGGAAATGGACCAGGTGCGATGACTTCGCGAGGAGGGCTCAGGTACCCTTCTGCGGGGTATGCGATCAGTGAGGTAGAACTACCAACAAGAAATGATGGTGTGCCCTTCATCGGTTGTCAACCAAGAGTTCATGATATGAAAGAAAAATATGTACCTGAGGCTGGTATATATATCGGGCAGATCGCCTCCGTGTGATGGGTGTACTGACTGGTGAAATAGGCGAATGACTGGTTGGTAACTGGCACTTCCAAGGAGATCAATCCTGAAAAAAATACCAAAAAAGCATATTGATTTACCTCTGATATATCATCCGTGGGATCAGTCAGCCTTCGCTTCTTACCTTTGTCCGGCAACACGGGTTGTCGGGGGAAATGATCTCCTAGGTCATTACCAAGCCGTTGGAGCGCATGCGGATATGATACAGGTACGGTTGAGCCAATGGTAGGGATATCAAGTACCTCTTCAGGGTGTGGGAAATCTTGCACCCAAGCAGCAAGTTCATCGAGTTCCTGAAGCAGTGCGAGCATATCGGGAGGAAATCCGATTTGTGTCGGAGAATATGAGCAAGGACTTTCCAGTGGGCTTTCGATGTGGTAATCAGTCAGGTCGGTTGCAACAGCATGCATAAAGCAGTCATTCTCGGTTGGGACAAGCCTGAACATCCTACCAGAACGCTTGGAGAGAAGGTCAGATATCGGAGAGCTTGATGCAGTCGGTGGGCTGAGCGGGAGCGTGGGAGAGCATGGAGGGATGCTGAAGACCAGGGCTGTCTGGTTGACGGCGCGATAGTTCAGCGGAGCGCTTCGCAGATTGAGTGGTTTGATGCAGTGATAGATGGCAGCATGTTTGAATTCTGGGGTGTTATCGATATTGGGGTTTCCATGATCAGAATATGAAACGATCATCGACGGGCTACGCTTGTCACCGAAAACATTTTCTTCTTCAGCAGATGTATCTCGATTTGAAACGTGAAAGGCAAGCGCATCGACGGGTGCGCACTCTAGCATGTCGAGCGAGGGTGCAGTATGCGAAGTAACAGGGAGGGCAATGGGGCTGATTCGATTCTTGCCATTTCCGAGGTTATGCCTAACATGTTCCGAGGAGGTAGGACTTTCTGTGACGGAGAAAGAGAAAGCATCAAAGGGGCCACCTTGTTCGATACTATAACGGCTGCTCTCGATTGCCTGCAGTGCCAGAGTGTTTCGCAAGTCTCGGAGAATAGGCCTAGATTTCTTTATCGATGCTTTCCCATCTGACGATGCTGGAAGATACGAGCGTTTGACAGCGAAAGACTTCGGAAGGGTATGGGATGACATGGTAAACAACCAGTACTGGTAATCCGATGGTCCAGACGTTGGTACGAAGGGTGGCGGGTCGTAGTCAGCCACTCGGTGCGTACGTAGGAAATTCAGAGAGGCTGACTTAGGACTTGAACTGGGCACCGTCATGAATTGCTCTGCAATTGCAGGGTAAAAACATCTTGCATTAATTGTGATCTACAGAAATTAGCTATACATAAAATCAGCCAGAAAGATTCAGTGACTAAGTAGCTGTGGTCCTTACCTACTAACACCCAGCAGAATGAGGGGAAATTCGCTGATGGCGGCCGAGTCATTTCTGTTCAGATCTTCATCGACGTTGCAGAGCGTTGCAACCGTACGTACGTAGTAGTACGACAATGACGTTGCAGAGTCGTGTTGCTTCACAAGGTTTCCATCAGATAGGTCGATTTTCATCCTGAATGGGTTCAGAGAACCTTCGCGTGTAGTGCAGATCATTATTATTCAGGTCATTGCGATGATCGTTGTTGAGTGCCTGCGAAGTTGTCCAGGAAATGATACTTCACTGTGATTGGAAGCGACGAGATCTCACGGTACTTTCAGACTGGTTGCGCGTTAAACGCGTCTATGTCGCTTGTTTTCACCGATTTCTGCTCTGGCAGTGCTCAACCTTTGTCTCCGTTGTTGCTGTTGTGGAGAGCTAGGCGGTGCTCATCAAGATTTCGTGCTTGCACCGCGCTGCAGTGCGGTTCTGTCTGCAGACAGGCTGTCGACAACGCTTTTCACCTGTCACCCCACCACCGTCCATTCTTTTGCGCCGCGTACCACGCTATTTCATTCCCTTCATCCTAGGCAGCAGCTTGACATTCTCGGAGCACGAGTTCGGTGAGTAATCGTCCAGATTTGCTCTATCTGATGAGCCATTTTCTATCTTTTTATTTGCACGTCAGGCCGAATGTTTTCATTACATGCAGACGATACATCTCATGATCTGAATTTTATATTGTCATAATTGATGTCCTGCTTCCACATTTACATGCTCATATCCTTTTTTCAGGTCTTTTCTGTGCTTGCGCAAGGGTTTGGCCAGAGCACATTAACACTGTGAGTATATTGCTTTCTTGTTACAGATGATACGATGAAATCCGAGAATATTTGCACGTCAGTCAGAGCTGCGTGTCTTACGACGCGTGGTGGAGGCGATGTATTCAATACCTGATCCAACTTATTGCAATACATGTTCGTTTATAATAACCGTCTTCCATCTCAGGAATATCCCACTGGATCCTAGATCGCCTCCATATACCATCTTTATTCATTTAATATCTCCATCTCGCTCTCACCTCGCAAAATATCCTTATGTCGACTACCAATGGTTCTATAGCGCCTGGCGCTTCTCGCACAACTCTCGCACCGCCTGCAACGAATAGCACGCGTCCCAGGTCAACAGGACTCATCCCAACCAACAATGTTACCACCAAGGAGGGCGTGACCGTCCGCACTCGAATCGACCCTACACTCACCGTGGATGATGTAGTCAGGCAACTTTGTGTTAATCTCAAAGTTACGGAGCCCTCCTCTAATTTCGCTTTGAGGGATAAAGATACCGATGAACTGATCGTAAACGAGAATTTGCGGAAGAAGATCAAGAACAAAGCGAATCTCAAGTATGTAATACTGGGATTGTGATCGAGATGCATTACTGATGCTATATATGTAACGCTCTTTAGGCTGGTCAACAGTCCCAGTATCGAGGCAGCAGAAATCGTCCAGAAACTCCTTGTCCGAGATGAGAAAACCTTCAAAATGGCGCTCTGGTCATTAAAGAAGTTCATTAGAGTGCGTCGACTTCATTTATTCGTGAACGCTCATGTCAACAATGGCTGTGCTCCCAGGAAGAAAAGTTTGCTCAGGAATTCCTCAGTCATGGGGGTCTCTCTGAGCTCGCACAAGTTATTTGCACCGAGCACGGAAACACACTTGCAGTGCGTGTCGTTTTGATCTGATTCAAGGCCAAGTCCTAAGTATCTATTTCAGTATGCTCTCGAAGCAATGCACAACCTGATGGACCTGGACTACGGCTGGTCAACCCTCGACAACACCTTTGTTTTTAAAGTCGTCCAAATCCTCTCTTCGCCAAATTCTCTCATCAACGTCTGCCGCCCTGCCACTGCTATCCTGAAGAAGCTCGTTGAAGCTGACCCAATGAACGCGCCTGGACCATTGATCGCCAGTTCGAGTCGAGCTCCCCCTGTTGCACCCCCTGGCTCGGTATATCGGTACGGTTTCCAGATCGTCTTCCAGCAGATGCGGAGGGAAAAAGGGTCATTGGAAACTGTCGTGAATCGACTTGGAAGCGCAGATACTGCGATGATTCTACATAGGTATGCGCAGTGCACAGACAGTTTAGATAAGGCAGGCACTGACTTCCTGCAGCATGATGCTGATCAATTCCCTGCTTTCGCACGTCAATGATACTGAATGGGATGAGTTTATCTCTGAACTAGAGCGGCTCAACGTCCGGAAAGCGGTTATAGTGCGTGGCATCCAATTTGTCTGTCGCGGACCTCTCATAGAGTTTTTAGCGACTCATGTCGTCACATAATATAGATGATCTTACATCCTCGATCCTCGACTTCCAGGCCAATATCGTGCGCGTGACATACCGTAAGAAATCAACGCTTGTCGAGCCTGAAGTTGAGCCTCTACATGAGTCTGCTCTTGAATATATATGGAATTGTAGCAAAGTTCAGGTTGGGCGGGATAATGATGGTGAAGTATTGAAGTGGCGGATGCTTGGGTTTTCAAGTGAAAATCTGGTGCACGAGTTTCAAGAAGTGGGGGAGCTCGGACTTGACTGTTTGGTAAGCACTGTCATTTTCGCCGTATGCTCTCCCGACCGATTGCGTTGCAGCGTAATTTTGTTGCAGACGACCCGGAACTGTTCTCAAAAGTGAGCTTCCTTTACTCTCACTCTTCATCATCACAACTAACATCAATATCGTCGGTAGGTTATATTGGAACAATTGAGCCGTCCGGTAGACAGACGATGCCCTATCGCAAGGGCTTCGAATGAAATTGTTGAACTCCTTGCAGAGCATTGGGTGATTTTCGCTCCTGCATGTTAGTAGTCTGTCGCGCGAGTACGCAATTCATCTAACATGCCTATCATCAGATTCAACATCAACAACATACCAGCCTTTTTTCCTCAATTTTTACCGGGTCCATGCTCTCGCCACCCAATTCTTCTTACGAATGTGGAATGAGAGTGGCTCTGCAGCAGGCGATTTTTCTCGCATTGTGGCGCTCGCTCGAAGCCAGTACGTCATGATCCCTCCTAATTCTTGTGATATTCACCGCTGATTCCCTCCAGGGTCAAAGTGGCATTGCAAAGAGAAAACATTAAACCATGGCACGAGGTGGAGCACGATTTCCTCGATTGTGAGTATCGCGCTGTGAGGGACAGGCAGATGCAAGAGCTGGAAGCAGAAGATGACCTTCTAAGCAAGGTTCCTGTGCGGTAAGAATGTTGGCATCTGATCCGAGGGTCTATTGCTGATAGTGGGAAATCAAGGAATTTGAAAGAGAAGATCACTCGCGAGTCCGCCGAGTTCGTCCGTCAACAACGAATACAGTGCCTGTTTCAAGGGGCATGGTTTGTCAATGGCATCCCCACACCAGCCAACGGCCATGCGCGGCGGCCAAACGGACAATGGAGATTCATACGACTGGTATGGATCTGACGCGTGCTTCCCAAAGTAAGCTCATTGGCTCGATAGGACAACGGCTTGAAATATCTCCACTATGTGGACAGTGCGGTCCAGTTTCCTGTTCGAAATGGACTTGAAGATCTACCAGAGCGGATTGAGATCGCAGCAATCACCCAGATCGCCACAGGCACATGCGCATCTCCGCCAAACATCTTACGAGATCACCTCGATCTACCTCCGCCTAACAATCTTACTCCATCACCCCTGTCATTCTCTCTCCTGACTGCCACTGAAGGCTCCCTGGCGGACCAGATCGCGCCGGATCAGTCCCGGTGGGCAGATTGGACTGATGGGCTGAACATGCTTCGGCGGGACAGTGGTCATGTCACATCTGAGGAAACAGCAGGGTACATCAAAGCATTGACAGAGATCGGCCTCAAAATCAAACTTCTCGGTGAGTCGATCTCCCTCTCGTACCACAGGGACAATCCTAAACTTCTTCTAGATCTATCAGGCGAGAAGGTTGATATACCCAGTGGGCTGGTGACTGGACCTCCTCCGAGCAATACCGATTTTTTCTTCTCTGATCTCATCTGATGCGTTGAGAGGTTAGATGTATTTGTCTCTCTTATAATTATGACTCGTGTACGTCTATCAAGCTTCAAGACGTGATGCGATTTGATCACGGGTAACCATGTAAACAATCCTATTAGTTGCTCGTATACGGCTTTTACAGTAAACATCCATTGTCTCGTGAAAACTATATCGAGAGGATGCGTGCAGTTGATGCGGTGTGCAGTTGATGCAGTGATGGCTGATATACAAGCTGATGCAGTTGATGCGATGAGATGAGGACATTCTTGTCAGTGGTGTGGTACATTAGTTGTGCTGGATATGCATGTCATACGGGGGTTGAACCCGCAATGCAGAAGGTAGGGGGTATGCGAAATAGATCTTGTTCTTGAAATCGAGGCTAGTTTGGAAGTGCCTGGGGTGCAGCAGAGCCGTTGGTATGCTGCGCTGCGTACTCAGCGCCTGCCTTGAAGAAGGGCTCAAAGATGGCTTGTGGATCCTTGAAATCGTTGTGGACGACGTTGACGAGGTATGATGATTCAAATATTTCCATCATGAGCTTGCGTGATGGCGACTCTGCCTCATAAACATTGGCCCACTTGACGCCTAGTTCGTATGCTTCGTCCTGTGGGGCAATATTAGGAAGGATCGTACCGAGCCAAACACGACTTACCTTCCACGCCATGAAGCTAAGAGCTTCGACAACTGTCGGCTGTACGATTTCCTTCCCGGGGAAAACCCCCCATGTGACAGCATTGGGTCCCTCAGAATGGGTGTTCGTCCTCAGGTCACCTTGCTTGTTGATGACGTAGTAGGTCATACTGCTGTCGCGCTCGACGTGGGCAAGCAGGAGTTCGAGTAGTCGAGGGCTAACAAAGAACTCTAGATATGCCTAACAGATAGCAGATATCAAGAAGCAGCTCGCGTATCGAAGGTGGTGCTTACCTTCTGGTAGACGTACCCATTACTTGGACCCCAACCAAATTGAGGGTCGTCGCTCCTCATGCCATTGACGGCGGGTTGAGAGTTGATTGTCAAGAAACCAAGTTCGTTCATCTTGGCGAGTTGTAAGGCAATGGCGGAGGTTTCAGAAGATGCTGCTTGATTTGACCATGGGAGAGCTTTGAGTTGACCCAAACAGAATCGGCTAAATAGCAATGCGACTTCTGCGAATGTCTTGGGCTCTCCCCACAGCTTCAGAGCTTCCTCCTTCTGTAGTAGAAATCAGTAACTGGATTAATGGGTCGTGTTCAGTATTACTCGCCGTTTGTTTGAGCCAGATACCGTATCCATCGAGTTCACCATACGCGGGACTCCGCGAGTCACCAAACCGACCGTTTGGGAACTCGTCCCAGTCCTCAGTACGCGAAAGGTATGATTCGGTCCGATTCGCCCAGAAGATAGGACGAATGTTTTCTTGCCGTCGGTTCGGTGTAAGCGACTGAAATAGAATATGAGAATAAGGCATTAAGCGGTGAGGAGTGCCCACATACTTGTCTCCAGGGTAGAGGCTTGATAGTCTCTACACGAGGCATGAGGTTCAGCTCCTCGAGCAACATCTTTGTTCCTTTCTCCAAATTCATGGTATAAAAGTGAAGGCCCTGAATACCGAGACCAGCAGCGAGAATCTTCCGGCACATTTCTGCCACAAGCTTGGTTCCGATCTCCCGAACCTTCTCGTCATCGTTTTTATAGGGCTCTAGAGCGTCCAAGAAAGATTGCGGAATCTTGGTGTTCGCAAGGGATGTCGCCTTTAAGAAGCCATTCCATGTTTGAATAGGAGCAATACCAGGAACGATGGGAATCGTGATTCCAGCTGCTCTAACTGCATTCACCCAGTCAATGAAGACATCGACATCGTAGAACATCTGCGTGAAAATAAAGTTGACGCCTGCATCGATTTTCTCCTTGAGGTACTTCATCTCGAGATCGCGTTCTGCGGGCGGAAGGAGCTGGAACTGAGGGAATCCAGCAACTGCGATATCAAAGTAGTCCCCGTACTCGTTGTGGATGTGTTTGACTAGGTCGATACCATGTACGAAACCACCCTCGACTGCCTCCCACTCATCCTTCCCTTGAGGTGGGTCACCACGAAGGGCCAAGACGTTGCGACAGCCAGCTTTCTTTGCTTCCTGTAATTGATATTAAAGTGATATACAAGGGAATTGGACGTGAATACACACCCGGAGAGCAATGTCGACTTTTTCTTTGGGCATGTTCGTACATGTCAAGTGCATGCATGTTTCTATACCCACTGAGCCTTGACACGTCTTCACCATATGTGAAGTTAAATCAGAAGTCCGACCACCAGCATTCCTATTCACAGGGCATAAAGTGGTATCTCATCTTATAAGTACTAGTAAACGCCTACCATGTAATATCAATGAATTCTGGACCCAATGCGGTCATGCGCTTTATACGATCAAGCAAGTTTTGCAGACCCTATGAACACGTATCAGATGACTGCATGTTCGATGACCGCGATGAGGTCGCACCTGAGCTGTCCGAGGCGGAAAATATTCGAATGACCACCATATTTTACCCTCTTTGTTGGACTGCTCGATCTTTTTGCTGATTCTCATTGGTGAAGGAAAGGAGGAGATTGATAACGTTAATAGCAAGGTCTGGGACGCTTTAAGGACACTTTATTGGGTTCCCGGCTCTTTTCGTGAAACGTGGTTTTCTCCTGACCCCCGCGTATCACGTAATCGAGCGAGTTGTGCTGGCTTGCCGCTTGTGGCGAAAGTCGCTCGGGTCAGCGACTCAACCAAAAGTGAGTCTCACACATCGTCTGTCATCAGAGTTCAAAATGATGGTACCGAATACAGCTGAGTATAGTATACAAGAGCGTGAGAGGTATCAGAATGCACTGAAATTTTCATTGAGACGCAACCAGACGCAAAGACAACAACCTGAAACAATTTTTGTACAACACACTTGGTTGTTATCTGCCTCGAGAAGGGAAGGGTGGTATCGCGGGAATGATGACAGGAAGATACGGGTCACAAACTCTCGCGAATTTTGATTCCTTCTCACGAGGAATGTCCCCTGATAGAAGGAGCATGAGAAACGAGGACGCACGGAGTCAAGAAAGAGCTGCCACACCTGGCAAACGCTAACTGTCCTTGGCCACATATATGATACAAGTAGCCACGATGATAAAAGTGACAGCTGCCATAATAATATGGTGTATTCTGCAAGCGACTGTTATCAGCATGATAAAGTCTGGGGAGCAACAGACTTACCTAGTTGAAACAAAGAAAGCCCTAACTTTCATTAGGTCATCTAGGCCTGCGTAGTACTCCCAGAAAGCTGCAGCGATTGTAAGCAGGGCAGCGATATACTGAAGAATGGCAAGGGGTAAACTGAAAGGCCCCAAACTCTCAGAGTCAGATTGTCCCGTGCCAGGAGGTCCAGGGAGACGAATTCCAAGCAACGCCGAGGCAAACATAAGTAGTAACAATAGGACAAGTTTAATGTGTGACAAGAAATTTCGTTCTAGCATACAAAAGTCGCGGACAGTACTGCCCACGACCAGTAGCGGCGTCGGCATCGTATGAGAACAGTGCAACTTTCATGGCTCCCTCTCAAACCATCCATATCACGTGAACCTCAAATTCAGCAATTATGTAAGAGAGAGACAGCAGAAACAGAATTAATAAATGAAAGTGCACACACACGCCGAGGTAAACGGGTATCGTCAAGAGGAGTGTAGTTCCAATTATACCGTGGTTCCAATCGTGATATTTTGTTTTCAAACTTATCTGATCACAATTGCCCGGTAGAACGTCATCCCAAGCTGCGCTGTCCGAACCTGTTTCACATTTTCGCAGCTGAGCGCTGAGCTCCCACATCAACCCAAACCTAAGAGGTATTCTACTATAGGAACGCGCTGTATACCGCACCGAGCTAGAGCAGACGAGAAGCCACGAGAAGCTGGGCCAAAATCAATATCACGTGCCAAAAAAGACGCGCAGATGTGTTGTGAGTTATTTGGTTGCAGTTGAGATTGCAGATCATCAACTTCTGTTTTTCCTTTCGTTCGTTACGATCTTTACGCTCTTTAAACGACGTCTATAAACCTGGTAACATATACGACGAACGAAGCTTATAACTAACATGGGATTCTTGAAGAAATTCTTTTCGATTGGGAGCAAGAAGTCAAAGAGACAAGAATTGGCGCATCATGACCTTAAATCCCTGCACCTGCAGCCGACGCGAGAGGAAGATGCTGAGGCTGAAGTAAGCAGGCTTTTGCGTTCCTCTTCAGCGCGTTTTCCTGTCGAGTCAGGTTCGAATTATGCATCACTTCCACCTCTCCGTAAGTGAATCACAACCAATATTTTTCTCGAATACTAGTTCTTATCTTTTCCTTAGCTCACCCAATCAACAATGTTCTTCCAGCGCCGGCTGCATCTACGGCGACTCTCGGTAGCATCTCTCAACGCAGCTCTTACACGGTAACTGTACACAGTCGCACAGTTCACAGCCGCACAGAGTTCCCCAATGCATTCCCCGCTGACAGTCTTGCAACTCCAAGACGGAATTTAAACGGCTCTGCACGATGCCGTTCCAAGAGCGTACCCATCACCCCTCGTGATCAGAACCGTCTGCTTCGTCTTCGCCAGGACCCATCCGTCGCCAGCTTGCTCAATGTTTATGATGATAATGGATGCCTTGACTCCCACGTATTCTCCAATACCCCACCTGTCGCAGAAGCTGCAGGACCTCTGCGAAGACGTCGCACTGGCTCAACATTTCGACAGCTATTGACCAACCCGTCTAGCCCCGAGCTCCGTGACAACAGTGACATTGAATGGGCTGAGAGTGTCCTGGGGTAAGCGTCATTTTATTTTTCTCGATGCGTCATTTCTGAAAAGTCTGCCAGTGAAACGGATAATAATTCTTTCGCATCTTCTACCGAACTTAAAACACCCCGCGATCCCCTTTTCATGTCCTCCCACTTCAACCACGCTGACCACAGCATCACCCTCTCTACTGAATGCGACACCTCTGCACCAAATCAACCCACATTCTCCTCTCTTGAGGTAGAGCTCAGCGCCTCCACTGAAATCACGCGCCACGTCCATGTCAATTCACCGTATGGGAACCCAATGTCTCACCAACGTGCCTCGCAGATATTCGGGTTTCTCGCTGACAAGAAAAAGATTTCTGAAGAGCGCCCCTCGAGGCTGCCAACGCGAAAAGTCACTCCCCCTTTACACATCATGTTGGATCTGGCATCCAGCGACGTTCAACCCCAATTCAGCGATACCCGATTATCCACCCATGCCGCAACTACTTCACAGCATACATTTCCCTCTTCGCAATCTATGCAAGCCGCACCAGCTGCATACGAGGAGGTACCGCATCACATTGTACACTCAGAGTCCGAACCTGTCATCATCAACTATACTGGCCAGAGCAGTAGCAGTGAACAAAGCAGTCGAGGTCCTCGCGGTCCACGTGCTTTTACCAAGATACCCTCGCGATCCAAATCGAATCCCAGCCCGTGGCTGCAGGATTGTTTTTCGTCTTTACCACACATGAAGGCTGAGGGTACTTCTTCCAGACCTGCTTTCGGAGAGAGATCAAATGCAGATGTTAGATACCCGGGCTTCGCTACCATCGTTAGTAAAGACGCAGCGTCTTTAATCGCTCCATCCTCTCGTCCGCCCTCATCTCAGCGTTCCAAAATTATTGATCTCAATGACGATAACCAGCCCCCCATCCTCGCACACAACGGCTTGTCACTTCATGCTTTTTCAAGCGCGCCATCTCTTGCAAAGGATAAAGCTCAAGTCGAGGCTTCTTCATCCACTCACAAGCCTCCGCGCAATAAGGAGAACGATATGGCATATCAGCTTCCCCAACCAAAGACACCCCTGCGACCCTTTGGTTTCCGTGCACCGCACTTGCAGGATAAACCCTCGCCTGCGTCGTCCTCTGAGTTGTCCCCCATGGGGAAGCAGATTATGACGAATTTAAGGCACCAGCGAATGCAGGCGCGTCAGAAGGAACGCCAGACGGGTCGCTTGGGAAGCAGTCATAGTCGTATTCGGTATTGATGATTTTTGTTTTGTTTTGCATCATGCTATCTTTGTTTTTCAAAGCTTTTATATGGTTTCGCTTTTGTCTGGACTCTGCAGTTGGTCATGATATACTTTTTATGAATATCCGAATCCTACAAAAATCAAACATACAAACAAAAATGCACGTAGAATCGAGCCAAAGGCGAACTACCAAATGTGGCAAGTAGTCAATTTCCATAGCCACGTGGATGAGGAGGGTTGCCTCATGTAGGAGTCCTTTGTTTATCGCTCTCTCACACGCTGGCTCGGTTTATCCACTCCCTATCACTGACCAGTACTTGGTTCAGTTTCGCGCAGACCAGCCGGGTGTTATCCAACCCCATTGACAGTGGATACTCGACTCCTAGTTTCGAATCCTTAGACCTAGACTTAGATTCATACGAGATGGTGCAGAAATACGGAGCGGTGCATACAACAGCGGCTGACGCTACCGCAGGAGATAGCGAGAGCAGTGCCCTTCTTGCAGTGGATGCTACTTCTTCAGTACGACAGAAGGAAGGTCATGCAAGCATGCTGAGCTCCGTGAGCAACCTCACAAACACAATCATGGGCAGTGGTAAGTACTTTCGTTCAATATATAGTTTCGTATAATTAATTGGGTTTTGTGCAGGCATGCTCACCTTCCCTTTGGTAGGGTTCCACAGATCTGCAGGGAGTTTTCAGGCTTATCTGACGTCATCAGGCTATGGCGTCTTCTGGTATCATTCCAGGAATCCTCACATGTATATTCTCCGGCTGTGTTGGCGCTTTCGGTCTCTACCTACTTTCATTATCGGCTAGACGCGCTCCGCATAGAAGCAGCTCATTTTTTGCGGTTGCACAGCTTACATTCCCGCAAGCTGCCATATTCTTCGATGCTGCGATAGCTATCAAGTGTTTCGGAGTATCTATCAGGTAAGAAGTCTCAGCTTATCCTTTGGCGATGCTAACGGCATTCAGCTATCTCATCATTATCAAGTCGCTCATGCCCAATGTTGTGGAATCGTTATACCATGATTTGACTTCGCCGAACACTAATCCGCCCGCGTGGGCCCTGTCAGGTCGGAATTGGATCACGATCATTATGTTCATTCTCGTCCCTCTTGCTTCCTTTCGTCGTTTGGACAGCCTTAGACACGCGAGTTATGTTGTCCTATTCTCTGTCGGTGAGCTCAAACCTGTATTATCAAGCATTGAGACGGGTGATTAAAATCTGCGTGCACATAACCCAGTATACCTTGTGGCTATTGTCATCATATGCTACTTCAATCCTTTAGAAGGCACAGCTCCAGCTGGCGAAATCCATCTCATCCATTTCACACCAAACTTCATCTCGACGTTCCCTGTGCAAGTATTTGCGTTCACGTGTGCCCAGAACGTATGAATTTCCTCTCCACAACAATAATTAACTCAATAAATTTGATAGCTGTTCCCTATCTTCAACGAACTGAAGACGAACTCGCAGCAGCGCATGGATATCGTTATCGGGACTTCCATTGGTAGTGCCATCGTGATATATGAGGTCATCGCACTCTTTGGCTATTTGACCTTTGGTTCCCGTGTGAATAATAACTTTTCGTTTTCGTATTATGTGTACATATACTAACAATCTTCATCAAGGTCGGCGCTAATATCATCGCCATGTATCCCTCGACATCGATATTCATTGCTATTGGGCAGTTGGCCATCGTCCTGCTTATCATGTTCTCGTATCCCCTGCAGGTACAACCTTGTAGGAATTGCTTGGACAAGATTTTCCATGTAGGAGCCCTTGCCAAGGTTCATAGCAGTGATAATGACGATGAAATTGTCGATGAGGATCATACCGTTGCCGACATGTCCCCATTCAAGCACATGTTGCTGACCGCTGCTATTACCGGCGTTGGTTTCGTTATCGCGTACTTCGTTGATGACCTTCAAATGGGTAGGTTGTTTCACCGATGGTGAGGAAGTGACTATCTTGATTTAGTAATTTCTTAGTGCTCTCCTTCGTTGGCACTGTTGGATCCACTACTATTTCGTTTATCCTTCCTGGACTCCTCTTCTGGAAGGTGAGGATCTGACTTCTGATGCTTCTCGAAACCGTCGTTAAGAACCATGCATTTCAGATCTCTCGAGATGATCCCAGTGTGAGCAGAACGCTCAACAAAGCTGCCCTCGCTTTAGCAGGGTATGGATGCTGCGTGTTTGTGTTCTGGTACGTAACGTTCTGCTGTCTAAAGCAACGGGGTTTAAAATCGTTTCGATAGCTCGGGTTACAACATTTACCGAATTTTTAATCCCTCTGAGATTTCTTCCCATTGATAGAAGGTCCTGTAAAATATACGCGCGTACTTGTACATTTTGGTATCTTATGGAGAATATAATTTGCATTTGGGCAAATGATGTGTGGACTTGGTAGAAGCGCCTTACATATAACATGCTGTGGAGACTGGGGTCGTGGGAAGAGGTGGAAGGGGCTTGGGATTTTGGGGCCTGTTAAGACTTTCATCCTGAACACCTTCGCTCCCCTAGACCACCAGATGCCTCCAATTTTCTTGTCCTGACCTTTTCTTTAGACAGGTCCTTAATTTCAGTGTACGACGCCGATAAACCATTTACTGTTCAAAGTCTCCATGTCGTTTCGTGAGTCGCCTTCTCCAGATCCCTTTCAAGTAGTGTGGATGCGTTTCTGAATGCTGACCATGGTAATTGCATCGGTTGCTTTACTTTGCGATACAGAGCCGCTATCAACGCCTTCCTTTTCAGCATCTCCTGCGCCCTATATCTCCTGCTCTCCATCAACATCTCCTTCATTGTCCCACACATCTTCCAGTTCTCAGCTAGAGTCGAGTCTCGCACCAAGCATGACTTCGACATCACCCCCTCTTACCGAACCAGCAAATGTCCAGTCGCCGTCGCGCTCTGATTCTGATACTTTCGCAGAGTTGGAGGGCGCTAGCAGCCTCCTCGCCGACGTCGATCCTCAGATTATCGAAGCCCTCAAAAGTAAAGATAGGATATACGTCCTGAAGCTCGGTGAGCAGATGGAGAATTTAATCAATGACCGAAGGTGCGTCTTTTTGTTTGTTCGTTGTGCATGGTGTCGCGATGTGCGACAAAGTGCTGCGTGTGTTCATGCGGCGCAGCTGTGTCTACGGCCCTTTTTGATGTTAAATTAATCATGATGTGCTGACAACTTTTAGCTTTAGGCCTCGGCTTGATCTGATGCCTGCTACATCATATCAGCGCCTTTTGGTGCACAGATGCTCTGCCTACTACAAACTGTTGCCAGAGACTGACCCCGTAACGAAAATGATTACTGTCCTTCTTTCGGCGGAAAGTAAAATGTTCGTATATTTATATGCCGCAGAATCATAACTCATACTAGTCAAATATAGTCCCAACCGTCGCATAGCGGCCCTCGTTCCTGCTCAGCCTTCGACCCACCCAACTATCAAGATCATGCGGCGATCTACTACTGACCGTGGTCGATCAAAACCACACTCACAGGCTGGTTCAATTGCTGGAGAAGATCCTGAGCTTTCCGATGTAGAGCCATCCGAATCTGGGAGCCAAGGTGGTCGAAGTAATGCTACTGGCAGTAGCAAGAAGCATAAGACGATCGCAGAACGCGAAGCTGCGTATAATGAAGCACGTTCACGCATCTTTATGGATTTCGAGGAGAGAGAGAAATGCAAGGAGAAGGATTTGAGCGCTAGCTCCTCGACAATCAGCCTTACTTCCGGTTCTGTAACGAGTGCTGGGGAGACCAGTAGCACTGGCGACATTGATGTTGAATCTGTCAGCTCCCCTACCACGGAGAGCGAGTGGTCTGGACCTGCCGCACGCGATAAAAGGGATACCAAGCGCTCAAACGGGTCTACGCGAAGCCTGCGATCGAGCGCCCCTGTATATAACGTCTGTGGTTCGAGTAGCTCCCGAGGATCAAGAGCACCATCACCGTCGTCTTTCAAATACCCCACTTTGTATGAACCCTCCCCGGCGCCTCCCCCATATGATGGGGCCCAACCTCCTGTACAACCTGGTTATGTCAATCCCTACGTGTACGCATATCCTCAGCCACCACCACCTTCAAACTATATTCCTAGTTATCCTTACTACGCCCCTTATCCGTACCCTCACCCGCAAGCTCCAATGCACGTACCAGACAACTCGGCGGCGCATGGGACAATGGAGGCGTATCCCTCTCCACAACATGCCGCGCATCCAAGCGTTTACGTACCGTACGCATGGTCACCTGCTCAGCAACAACAGTCACTTCCTCATCCTCCCATGCAACATACGGCGCAGCAACCTTCTACTCCATCGGTAGCGCCGCCGGCGTCGCAGTATTCTACCTTTACGCCTCCTGTATCGCCTTATGGACCTTACCCTATGTCTATGCCCGGCTACTTTCCCCAGCCCCCTCACATTCCGCACGTACAAGCCTCACCTCCTGCTGCTCAGAATCATGGCCACTATCCAGGTAATGGATACATGAGTAGTGCTGGGGGCAACGACGTCATGTCCTCGACTCGGTCTTATCCTGGCGACTTGACTCACTCACCCTCGATGGGTCCCAAGCCTCGTGGAGCTCCTCCGGCGCGTAGCGCCTGGAGTTATGGTCCAGGAGTGGGTATGGGTGGCTTCGGTGTGAACAATGTAGGCAACCGTCCTGGTGGTGGTGAGGTAGTGGGCCCACGCCTGAGCTCATCGGTTAGAAGACCTTCTGGTAACTCAAATGCAAGTGCTTGTGGCAGGATATCGGCGGGTGACGAGGCATCTTCAACAGCCGTGAGTTATTCAACGTGGCTCTCCGTCCTTTATTCTGTTGTTGATTCACTCCCCCCGTTGTAGTCATCTTCAACGACTTCATCCTCTTCACGAAGAACATTCACGTCAACCTCATCTCAACATCCTTTACCTGCAAGACCTGATTGGGCCGTTGGTTTGAAACCCCAACCTACACTCCACGCCACCCATCCTCGGCATCACGATTCCCGAACCATGTCTCCCGCTAGGAACAATTCCCAACGCGGCCTTCAAAATCCATCCGTCTCACTTCAGCCCACAGATTTCCCTCCCTTGTCATCTATGTCCCCCATGCCTGAGAAGCGCATACCGGCTGTTGCAGGTGCCTGGACAAACCTATCATCGACCCGATCCATTCTCATGCCGGGCAATAATACTTCGCACGGTAATCCGCCCGCCAACCATTCCAACACGCAATCTAATGTGACAGGCGCTCCCTGCATTGCCCGACTTGAAGATACAGACGGGGGGTTCGAGAGGCCGCCGC
The DNA here is from genome assembly GCA_000827255.1 of Suillus luteus UH-Slu-Lm8-n1. NCBI lineage: Eukaryota > Fungi > Basidiomycota > Agaricomycetes > Boletales > Suillaceae > Suillus > Suillus luteus. The sequence goes on from KN835139.1 coordinate 56,705, forward strand.
CGAAGGGAAGTGTAGAGTTATTCAATCCAAAGAGTGTTTGGAAACCCGGGGGGCCTCAGAGCCGTAGTCCACCAGGGGCCTTACAGGACAAGGACAAGATCGAGAAGCTACGTGGTGAAGCTGTCGCCAATGCAATTTTAGTTGACAAAATGGCGATGGTATCGGTGGAAGACAATGAAGCTACCTCAAACGTGCCGAAAGTTTCCCCTGTTGCTCTTGCGACTTAGGATTTAGGTGAGTTCATTCTTTACTCAGCTGGAAGTCATCTTGACGTGCTTTCAGTGATGCCGCCCCATGTTGTGTTAATTGTTTTGCACTAGCTAAGTCTGCATGTCGTTGCTATCGTTGCATGTATTCGCACACAGGGAATTGGAGGTTGTTTTCACTAGATATATTACAAAAATGTGTAGACATATAATTCAAGTCCTCTTTGCCCATAGACATTGTTTGTAGCTGCTTACTGGTATTATTTTGGGAAGTCTTTGCCAAACAAACTACTTGAACACCCAGCGGCTGAACATGACTACCCGACTGCGGCACAGGCCTCAACTAGAGGACGAAGATGCTTCTGCGCTTAAACTCGGAGCAGGTGTGCTTTCTTTGACTTGCTACAGGGTCAGTTCTCAACTTAATTGACAGAGTTTAACAATGCTGGTTGCCTACTGATATCCGAGGTCAAGTATCTGCTGGAAAATAGGGACAAGGATGCGCCAGATACTGCGTATGACTTCTGGTTCTTCTCATCGTCCAGTCTCTTACCTTTAGTCAGTGTTTATAACAAGACCCTCGAATACGTGAAGACATTTGCGAAATTCAACACCACCGATTCCGCCAGCGCGGTGCGAGAGTCAGTATTAGTTATCGTTGATACCCTCTCCTCGCACTAACTGACTTCATCTTAGAACACTTCGACGCGAACCCGCATTGACGCAGTTCGAAACCGCTCAAATTGCTAATTTGTGTCCTGTCGATGCTGAGGAGGCAAAGAGCGTCATCCCAAGGTAATGCACGAACTCTTTTGTTGGTTTATATCGAGATGATGAATATCTTTGTGAAGTTTGGTAAAGATCGAGGATGATAGATTGCAAGCATTACTCGACGAGATACAGTTGATGAGGAAGTACCAGTCCTGAAAGATACCGTCGTCGCCATGTTGTCCGACGTTTATTGCTGGTCTACTGCTTTCCTGACTCGTCGTCGTCGACTTGCTCCGGTATTTTGACACCCTCAAAGTACATGCGTATCAAGCCTCTATCTATAGGTTTCACATTATGGGGACTGAGTAGAGCCTGTCACTGCTATCCTTTGTGCGTCATTCAGGCAATACTTCTACAGGGACTATTATACATTGCTCCAGCGTTTTCACCATACGAATGCCTGCCCCATAACAACAACAATAATAATACTGAAATAATGTCAACAACACTATGAGCGTATGTCTCTGTTCACTAGCATGCTTGAGGTGCTAAGTACGTAGAGCTCGACGCTCCGATGCCAAGAAATACCCAACGCAAGTCTTGCCCTAGCCAAACGAAAGCATCCCAACCCGCCCAGTGCAGAAACTTCAAGCATGTTGCATGTAGATATGATATGAGAACGGGGGCATACAAGTGCTAATCAATTTGCGGGATCAAGTTGGCACTGTTACACCAAGGATGCAATCGCAGAACACAGGCGATTGATATCGAAGCCGCACATTTTTGCACATCCAATGAATTGTAACTAATTTTCTTGAGTGCAACTTGCTTTCCCTACCTCACAGATTATGTTGTAACTCACACCTTACCAAGGCAACTAACTACTCACTGGTACTCAAGCACTCACTAGCTCATCAACTGGTAACCAACTCAACTCGCACATCCTACGCTTCAAAGCTTCACCGACGACGGCCGTCGCACAGTGGAATTTGGGAACAGTTGCAACAGACAATGGGAAATATGTAAATTGAATTCCGTCCTTGTTCTTCGTCCCACTCATCCATCATGTCCGCCGATTTGTCTCCTCCGCCACCTCGCATAAGATTCCCCACAGTAGCTCAGTTCCTTGCGTTGTGTCCTTGAGATACCACTATACACTGATTGTGCGAATTGCAAGTAGGAAACATAGCTACAAGTCAACCTTCCATGTCCTCCAAGCGGGACTTGTTCAGTTTGCTTTCTGTTTCCTCGTCATCTTCTATAATCGAGGCTCCTTGTTTATCAGCGAAACTCGTCAGGTCAAACTTTCTCTTCTCCTTGAATGGATTGTCTCTCCTGTCTCCCTTCTTTATAACGGCAACCGCAGGAATAATACCTTTCGGGTTCAAATACAGCAAATCATCACCTCCATATGAATCGATTGAGCGCACCCACGCATCAAAACTGTTTCTCCATCAGTTCAAATGGCAAAGAAGACGGTCAGAGGTACCCACACTCCGTCGCGGTCTTCAATGCACCGCATGTTATCATAAATAAAGGTCTGTTTAAATGCATCGATAGATTCTCGATGTTTTTCGAAATCAATTTCGGGTCGGTAATCCGGATGAGAAGGCTCGAGCTTCTCATTGATCGAAGTAACTTTCTTGTTATATGAGTCAAATATTGGGTACTCCAACAGGAGACCAAGAGCAGGCATTTTCGGGACCATGACCATGCGCGGTCCGTATAGCTGCGGGAAGGATCAATCTGTTTGGTGGCCCCGTCGAGTAAAACATAAACTAACCTCGTCGATGACTTGTCCTGGTGTATTTGTCCTACAAGACAAGATAAGAGCGGACATCATTTTGCGCTGCGACCAGTTTGTCATTTTATCACTTCTATTAAAGTAGAAATTCTTACAATCTAAATAAAATGAACAAGAGCAACGTTACGAATAACAAACTAACTTACCTGATGCAACATGAAACTCTGCCCGTGGAAGAGGACGCTTATCCACTCGGTGTCTCCATAGACAGCAGGGTCAGATATCTGTCGAGATGCTATCAGATGTTAAACTAACAACAACCTCACCAGCCTACCTCAATTTTCCACATATGCCGCTGATTACTGCGATCTCCGAACTCACGCCCCACAGTAAAGTTATGGAAGTTATGCGTCCCTTCGAACTTTTTTGCAGTTTCACGGATGAGCTCTACCTGTTCTGCACCTATCCTCCACAAGCGCTTGCGTGCGAGATCATCCATAGAGCTGGAAGAATGAGTCTCAGGTGCACTCCAAAAGGGATGAGCGGAAGCATCCAGAGTGACAACGCCCTGCATAGACTGTGCATGTTGTGCATATGCACGCTGAAATCCCGACCCCGGCTTCGGAGGTATAAGGAGGTACGAGGGGAAGAAGTAGGTGTACTTGCGGCTGTCGCAAGACCTGAAAAACACCTTGTGAGATGATCCACCAAAATGACACTCGCGAACTCACATGCGAGCATTGAATGAATTTTGTACGCGGACCTGAGCCACTTCAAAGTTATTTTCTGTTTCGTAAAGGAGAGAGAGTGCATACGGAGCCCCAAACACGAATCTCTGGTGGGAGTTCTTCGTTTACACGTGCTACCCAGTCTTCCACCCCAGGGATCGCAGTGATCAGTTTCATAGAAACCAGGTTGCCGGCTGCGTGGACTCCCGCGTCGGTGCGAGCCGCGCGCCCAAGATTTACCTAGAAATATGGAGTCTCTGAGCAACGCATCGTAACATGCGTCATGCAAGTGCTCTACCTTCACAGGGTCGTCTGCGTTATCTGAGGAAACTGCACCAGCACGCACGAGTGCGTCAAACAGGACACCTTCAATCGTCCGCACGTCGGGTTGTCTGTTTCAATTACACACGCATGTCAACAGTGCAGGGATGGCGGAAGGACAGGAGAAAAACACAAGATGGTTTCCCTAGTAGGGCAGAGATAGAAGACAAGACAAAAAACCGGCAAGAAATTAGGGCGAAAGAGAAAATACAAAATTCAGCGTACATTTGCATACCATTACACCCCGTTCCGCAGAACCCTATGAGCAACGCGCTCTGTTTCTTAGGCAGGCGCGGGGCTCTAGGGCCCTGCTCCTCACCCTCTTTCTCACCATCCTTATCTTGATCACGCGTCCCCCGTCTACGCCCTTTGTTCTTCGTATCTTTGGCCTTTCCCCGCCTGGACTTAGCCCAACCCGCCGCATCCCGCATTCCCCGCTTCGTATCAGCGGCGGGAGTATCAGAAGGAATTCCATGTTCGATTGAATGTGACTCGGGCTCCTCGTGTTCGATCTTCACGCGTTTGAAAGACTCTGAGCTCCCTGCTTGCATTTCGGTGACTGGTCGTTTGGCAGGGGGAGAGTGTGATTTCTCCGAGTCGTGCAGGTCATACATTATGGATATGTTCCTCCTGCGCAATGTCTGTATAAGGAGCGTGAGCGAGTCAGCCCGAAAACAGACCGATGAACATACCACTGGTGGTGCTCGATGGAGGGTGTACCGGAAAAGCCTCCACATTCGAATTTCAGAAGATACCGGATATGGCGGGCACACTCAATTGGAACAAGAAACAAGAGACGTAAAATATGATGGCATCGTCTCCGCTAGGAGCCAAATCTTTCTAGACGAAGAAAGACAGTCTATAGTGATAAAGATTAATATATTTACATAAAGTGAAGATATAGTATGCTCTATGATCTGTACATGTGTCGTGAATTGCAATGCCTGTTTCAGATGCATCACGCTTGCCCGCATAGGCGTACCACCCGCTCCTCACACAGCCTATAGTTATCTACGAGGCCGTCATACACTTTGGTCACCTCGCCTTTCGGGGTTGCAACCAGTCTCATCCTCTCCGCCTCACCCGTGTCCATTGTCATCTCCTCGAAGCTCCCACTCGCTCCCCCAACTTGCGCCTTCCACCACGCAAACTTCGCGAGCACTGCGCCTCCCGTCCCCGCAGCCTCCTTGCTCTCTGCAACGTAGACACGCATCCCAAACACGTCAGCTGCGAGTTGCCGAATCGTCTGGTTTGCTGACGAACCACCAGTGACAATCAGCCGCTGCAGCGGTGGTGAGTGCGCTGGGAGAATGGCAGCAATGCGTGATTTGATGCTGAGGAATTGGCTTTCGAGGATCGCGCGTGCGTGCTGTGGGGCATCTGGCTGCAGTCCATGCACTAGCTGTGGTTCCTCATTATCTTTACACTGGAATACGAATTCACCCTGAACCCCTGGAGGAATGATCTCGGGGAGGGGAAAGTAGAATCCCATGAACCCAGAGCTACCCTGCGGCGACTGCTCCACTAGCTCGTTGTACCGTGCCCAGTCTGCGCCAGCACAGCGGTCACGAATCTGCTCTCGCGCAAGAGCACCGTTTTTGTAGCAAAGCATCGCAATCTGCGCATCGAGAGTTGTAGGGTGCGAGAGGAGGTGCGAAGTAGTGAAACGGGCGGGAGGCGAGTCGGCGGGGGGAATGCTCAGTAGCAGTGTTGTGCTCGTGCCCAAGGACAGAAGTGCATCACCTGGTGCTGAAAGAGCAACGACAGTCGCAGAGTTATCACCCGTGAACGGTGCAATTATGCAATCTGTAGATATTACAGATGAGAAATATTCCCAACCAACGAAGAATGAAATGCAGACCTGGGTTAAATCCCCAGCGTTCAACCCACCACTTGGAGATACGTCCGAGAATGGTGCCGCCCACGACAGGCTCAGGACCGATTTTAGCGCGTAATTCGGGACCACCACATGCCTCAAGGAGTATATCGTCCCACTTACATGTGAGTACGTTCATCAGGTTCATCCCGCTCGCGTCAGAAACCTCGATCGGGGCAATGTGCCCGAGGAACAGTGAAGGGATGAACGACGAGACAAGAGATATGCGTGCAGAGCCACGGTAGGCGGCGGGTTTGAGGCGACGGATCTTCGTAGAGCAAGAATTGGTGCTCAATCATTGGACGCTAGTAATACAGTATGCACTACGCACCCGGGCAATTTGGGGTCCTGTGAACCGCTCATAGGCTCTGCTTCCTGTAAGATCTGCGAGCACCTGTGGACCACCGACAGCGGCCTCAAGGTCACGGCAGTCCTTAGTGGTCGAAGAGTCTTGCCAGATAGGTGCATTAGGCAATGCAAATGCACGGGGTGCGAGATGGCCCAGGTCAGCGAGCGAGCGCTTGGGATCCATCGCAGCAAGGGCTTTCTCGGCCTCCTCAGACCAGTATACCGAACCATGTTGCTTGATTCACGTATGAATCAGGCTCACCTCACATAAAAAATGTACACACGCACTTGTCCAGCACCAGATATACCGGCAATGGCGCTGAGGTCAACGCCAGACTTTTTAACACGCTGCATGACGAGGTCGATAGCTTCGAGCCACATGAGCACAGGGCTCGTCACCTCACCTTCATCTGGGCCTTTGACCGCACCATTCGTTGTTCCATGAGCGGGAAGGTCTCGATCGAAATGCACGGCACTCTCATGCACGATGGATGCATCCTCCGCAATCACAACTGCCTTTAGTTGCTGAGTGGACAAGTCAAAGCCTAGGAAAAGTGGAGAAGACATCCTGGTACTGAAAATGAAAGTCTGGAATGAAATGGGAAAGCCAGTTATAACATTTGGCGGACGTTTTAATGACAGCGGGGAATTCAGATGGTCCGTGTGCAAAATTATCAGGCCATGAGAGTCAATAAGGTATAGCCATGGAGCCACTATGTTCGGATCCAACGTAGTGTACGGCAACTGGGGTCAATTGGTGCCGAACACAATCACCATTTTAAAGCGCGAGCATGCGAGGTTTTCGGAGTAGCACAAGTGGGCTGTTAAATCGTTTGGAGCCTTGTGTATGGTAGTTGCTACAATTCAGAATGCGATCTCATGTGGAGCTTCTCTAGGCGAGTTGTGGTTCCCACTGCTGGTTGATTTTCAGAACACGTGACGAGCGCGTCGCAATCGAGTGTTAACGTTTATCGCTCGCGCGCAAACCAGGCTCGAATTCTTCGCATACCAGTAAATCCTTGCAATTTTTTTTATCGTCATGATCGCTCCCACCCTGACCATTACTGAAAGCATCGCCATCACTGGCTTTCTTACTTCCAACAGTTGTTGCAGACAGTTCCATTCACTGACAGGTCCTGTCCAAATCAAACTTATGGCTTCCGCTGGTACTGTCACATGCATCGCTGACCCGTGACTCACTCGTGAGTTCAAGCAAAGTTCAAGTTACCCTCGTTTAGGCATTCCCAAATTTGGACCCATATTAGCCGACGGTGCGGCATGCATGGAACACATTCACATTTTCAAAATCATATCCGCAGAGTCATGGTAATAGTCGACAACGGACGAAGCATACGGTGACATGTAATCAAGGCAAAATACAATTGGAAACGAAGAAGCAGCAGAACTTCAGATACAGAACACTACAGTCTTTCTTGGACCACCCCCTCTACTAGGTTGACCAACACTGGCACCTCGCAGGTTTGTAATCCGGCATCACACAGGATGCCTCCTGAAATCTCTCTGCCCATGCCTCCTCCTCGCACATCATGATTCTAAGGAACTGGGTGTACTGGCGGACTCGATGCTGGGCTGCAATGTAATGGGCTGACACCGTATCAACGGTACACTTGAGCAGCAAATCTTCATCGTCTTCTGACTCGATTCCCATCCTATACAGATTCTGATTCATCACTGCGTAGCCTGTCTCCTGAAGTTTTTGTGCCCAAGCTTCTTCACTGCGTTTCAAGAGCACTACAAATTGGGTGTACTGACGGACTCGACTCTTTGCTGCCAGGTAGCTTGAGTGCACAGTGTCAATGCTGTACATGGTGAACAGATCATCTTGCTCATTGTTGATCATTTCGATTCCATCGAGAGACAACTTACACTAATTCAGTGTTCGCCGTAAGGTGACACGAAAAAACATTCGTACATAATACATTTGCTTCTCAATGTTGCGGCCCTCACATATTATCTTTGAAAGTGTATCAGACCCCCCAAGTATATTGTTTGAGCCACCTTCACGAAGAGCGCGCTCAAAATCGTAGGCAGGTGGCGAGAGTGTTGAGATTGGAGATGTCGACATTTTGGGGTGTAGGGAGTGCTAGCAACTCGAGATTAGAAACGTATTATAAGTCGATTAGGATTTTTGATTGAACTGTTTTGATCGGAGTGTTCGGCGTTTCAAAACCTCTTCCTATTCGAATCCATACAGATGTGAATAGCGAGGCCATCAGCGAGGTCGGGGACATGATTTACAAGTATATACCATTGTTGAGGACAGGTCCGATAGGCTCGACTTAGGCGATGCTGAAGAGCAATGGTGATGAAGCCCAGTGGTGAAAATCGACCCCTTCGCTGAGAAGGTACCGACGACAGATGATAACGGTGAATCTCTGCCTATGGCAATGTCAACCAGAGAAATTTCGAAGATATTCGCCCAATGACAGTACGGCCAAGTGAAAATGTCAGCAGCCAGACATTGCCGTAATCACGAGACGAGAAAATATCAATATCCATATCTGCATGACGGTCAATAGTTAATAAAGATGATCGCCTTGAAAGACTTGCACCTTCATGTTGTTTGATGACATCTACATGCTTCGAAGAGGCTGGAGCGTAGTCACACCATTTCCGACCCCTGAATGGAAAATGGTGCCCCCGAGCCAGAGGCCAAGTCGGGATGAAAACGGCTTGCAGGATTAGGTGAATCTTCACAGGTCGTTGAATGAATCAATGGCATTGTAAAAACAAATTAAGCAAAATGGCGTTGTGTCGATATCGAAAATAGGAAGAACTAGTGAACATCATCAGTGAACTAGAAGAGCGTCAAGATATACTGAATGCATACCACGCACATCGGGATGAGGGGGCGGAAGTGAACTAGTTAAATACCTTCACATACCTTGCCGAGCGCGTTTAACATGTTATTCATCCGCCGTCAGTGTACGAGATGTTGGTCAAGACCGTGGATCCCCACAATCCACAACAACAGATATCGTTGCCTCGACACTGAGTGTCTCGATCATTCGCAGTGTAAAATATTTGTGACTGCCACCTCAACATCGTAAGTGCGCTTGACAAATGGTGAGCGGATTGCTTGTACACCGGTTGTGCACAAGGCAATTAGGTGTAATCCGATCGTAAACTTAGTCTCTTCCCGCTATCGAAACCAGGCATCAACCAGTCCTTTGGAAGTTTGACTTACCTCTCACTCTAATTCTTGAAAGCCTCGTAGCAAGTGATAACAAGAGCCCGACTCCAATGGCCTCGTGTCTTCATCCCACTGGCAATTAGGTCTTGAGACATTAGGAATGTGCGCATAGGCGGTGGTCGATGCCTCTGAATAGATGCCTCCTGCAACAGCCGTCACGAGTGCAGCGGTATCTTCGACCTCGTATAAAGTTGGTGCGGTGCCCTTCGGAGTAATTCCAGTGATGAACTTCAAGTCAGAATGAAGGAGGGGCTTTGCTGACCAAGGCTTTGTTCGTGAGCCTATGAGCTGCAGTTCGGCATCTGCACTGTCCATATATTGCTTTTCTTCCTGTACGAGTAAGAGCTCGGACTCGTCGATGATGCACACATCGGTTTAGCGTGCCTATTTCCGGCGCAAATGACGAGAGGGATGTTCTTCCTTGACATAAAAACCCTTCCTCTCTTCGCAGGCGCGTAGCGGCAGTACAGCACCGACAGCATATTCTTCTGGTGGATCCGGAGACATAACAAGGTCCATAGTGTGAAGGGGCTCGTAAACATTATCGTCAACTGTGTCGTTGACGGTTGGGGTTTGACATTATGAGGGAGAGTTGTCTATCTCGAAAAAGGTGGCAGCATCCTAGTAATTTTATACGCTGCGAGCTCATTTCTCGTCTAATCGCTGCTGGACTTGGCCCTGATGATGTATGAGGTTGGCCATAATAAAGGTTTTGTTAGAACTTGCCGGTGTTCTTTCAAGAGGTTCGCAACTTCGCACGGTCAATCTCGTTGTTTGGCCTGCCCTTGCTAACTCAGTTTCGCTCGTGGATGTCGCTCGCAGAATCATTTTGTTACGTATATCATTTCTTAGTAGCCGCTTCAGTATTTCCAAGGCTCGCGAGCCTCTGATGTTTGAGGAGATACATGATACAAAGTGTGGGCAGAATTTCGTACTATTCCTAGGTTGATGGAAAGCAGGTGAGAGTACAAAAAGTCAGAAGAGCGATAGACGAGAAATGAGTGGATGTCAAATCGCCAGGGATCATCGAGTCAAATGCTCGAGTACGATGTCAATGAGGTATCATCTCAATGGAGCGTGCAGCAGAATATTGTTAGGTTGACCCTTTATTGACACCGAGAAAGGTGAAGGTATGCACGTAATAAAAATATGAACATGAACGTTGTCACTGGCCAGAGTTTGGATCCGTGTCTGGTGAGAGATTTTGGTCATCTAAGTAGATGCATCTTGTGCCTGGTCCTCGGGCACGTTTTTATCATGAGGTCGTGAGTCGTCTTGAGTCATTAGCGATGGGATGCTTGAATCAAAAGAAGACTCACGGTTGGGTGGGCTCGTCTGCTGCCGCTGAGCGGGTGCAGTGATAATTTCATCTGATGAAATGATTTTGTTCGCGTCTGGTGACAGGATGACCGGCGACGAAGAGGCAGACGAAGAGGCCGCCTCTTGAGTTTGAAAGATGTCGCGCAAGTCGTATGAGCTTTTCTTCTTCTTCAATGCGGGAGGACACCCCCTATCGCGTCCGCGCAGCTCTGGAAGTTCTCTTCTTTCTTCTTTCTCTTCCACATGCTCCTCGACAACTTTATGCTGGTCTATGGTTATTGCTGGGTCGATTTGGCAGCTGAAATCAGTGTCTAAGTCGCCGTTTTTGCTGTCAGGTGTTACGGCGCACTCTCCGTTGACAGTGAGGCAGGTCATGGCAGGTCATGAACGGATAATGGAGTTGATCAAGAATTGATAAAAAACCCCTTTCGCAAGAACAGAGTCATCAGCCAAGGATCCTCTCTAGGCAGTACCGGCGGGATGAATGGGGTAAAATGTCCGTGACGATCGGGGTAAGTATTATTGTCTTGATCCTGAGAAAGCTTTGTCATCACAAGTCGAGTAGGGCGTTGGTTACATCGAGCAAGGTCTGTTAGATCCAACAAACTACTCGAGGGCATCGACTCGATCGACATTGGCGATTTAAATTTCGGTTGTTTTGATTGTCGTTTGCATTGACGACGAAATTATTCACACTCGCTAGGTTGCCAACCATCAAAGCAGCAACGGTTACCAGCAGCCGCGATGAGTGTCCATAGACACACACCGTCTTCAACACGCCGCCAAAGTAAAATCACAGTAGAATATCATCGTCCTTCAAGAGAGAGCGTTCAAGAATATTCGGATCTGCTAGCGGACCCAGCTTTAGCTGCTGCTACCGTTGCTCAAGCAGCAAACTACGTTTACAGAGATCCTTATTCAAGTTCTTTGCCTTCATTGACTCCTTCTCGCTCTGCTCCACCACCTCCACCAAGTCGCAGTAAAACACCCCTAGACCCTTCCTCACCAAAAGTACGAAATAGTCTGCACAAAGCACAGTCAAGAGGAAGGAAACACAGCCTCTCAGCTCCAGATCCTTTCGCTGCAGCTCCGATCAAACAACAAATGTCTCCTACTGCTCCTGCTCGTCCGAGTAGGGCAAACACTGCAACTTTAAACGACATCTTTACGAGCAGTAGCCCCATCGCCACACGTCGTCTATCAGTACCAATCACAGATTCTCCTTACACTTCAGAGCCAGTCGACATCCTACCCGATCTACCCGCAATCACAAGTACAAATTCCGGCACTCGCAGTCGTAGCGCCACTACCGTAAAGCTTAAAAAGGGTGGCATGCTAGGCGGCATGTTCGACTTTCTCGCTCCTTCAAAGCGTCCAGAAATCAGCACTCCTTACGATCCTGTTCACCTCACACATGTCGGTTTCAACTCTTCCACCGGCGAGTTCACAGGTCTCCCAAAGGAATGGCAGCAGCTACTCCAAGAATCCGGTATCAGCAGGAGCGAACAAGAAAAGAATCCTCAAGCAGTTATGGAAATCGTAAAGTTCTATCAAGAAGGAAGAGGCGACGTATGGGACAAGATGGGTGCCGTAGGCGTCGAACAATCTACAAGCACTAATGAAGGTTTCGCTAACCCAGTACGCCCTCGTTTCTTTATCTCCGCTCATCTAATCTTGTCTTCTTCTAGCGCAGCGCCCCTCAACCACCCAAAAAGCCCGTTCCTTCCCCCTCCATTCCCTATGCCCCATCACCCGCCACGACCCCCATCCGCGCAGCACCCCCTCTCCCGGCTGCTGCACTCGACCGCAGCACATCCCAACGAGCGCCCCCAAAACCATCTAAATCACAGGACCTGGGACGCGCCAACACCACCATGACGCGGGTCCGATCCCCCAGCATCGGCGCTAGCCAAACTGATCTCAGCATCAAAGGCCAAAGAGACCGCGACCGCGAACGGGATCGTGACCGTGACCGTGCAAGAGAGCGTGAAAGAGACCGCGATCAACCTAAGCCCGCACCACCACCCCCACAGCCACCAACCCTCGCAAAGCAGACCGGCATCGCTACCCCACGTCGCAGGGAGAAGAAGGGCGGCGGTGACAAGGAAGACGATATCATCAAGCGGCTGCAGCAGATATGCACGGATGAGGATCCGACGAAGTTATACCGAAACCTAGTCAAGATCGGTCAAGGGTGAGTGGTGCTCTTTTTTCCCTTCCTTAACTGAGCCCTTTGTAGTGCTTCTGGGGGCGTGTACACAGCATACCAAGTGGGCACCAATTTATCGGTCGCGATCAAGCAAATGGACCTGGATAAACAACCCAAGAAAGACCTCATCATTAACGAGATTCTCGTCATGCGCGCTTCTCGGCACCCGAATATCGTAAACTACATCGACTCGTTTTTGCACAAGAACGATCTTTGGGTCGTAATGGAGTATATGGAGGGGGGAAGTTTGACAGATGTCGTTACCGCGAACTTGATGACAGAGGGCCAGATTGCGGCTGTGAGCAGGGAAACATGCCAGGGGCTGGAGCATCTCCATCGTCATGGCGTTATTCATAGGGATATCAAGAGCGATAACGTACTGTTGAGCCTTGGGGGGGATATCAAACTCAGTGCGTAACTCTCTGAGGTGTCGTCGTGTCATAATGACGTGCCCGCAGCGGACTTTGGGTTCTGCGCGCAGATTTCAGACCCTGCGAGCTCAAAGCGCACGACGATGGTAGGCACGCCTTATTGGATGGCCCCGGAGGTGGTGACGAGGAAAGAGTACGGGCCCAAGGTTGATATCTGGAGTTTGGGAATCATGGCCATCGGTATATCTTTCTCCTTTTGTTCTTGCTGTGCTTTACTGAAGATATTTATGTAGAAATGATCGAAGGCGAGCCCCCATATCTCAATCAAAACCCACTCAAAGCGCTCTATTTGATCGCTACGAACGGGACGCCTGCGATTGCGAACCCCGAGGCGCTCTCATCGGTGTTTAGTGATTATCTCGCAAAGACACTGGAGGTGGATGCTGAGAAACGGCCAACGGCGAGTGATCTGTTGCAGGTGCGTCTCTTCGGTTACAGTTTTTGTGATGGACCTCATGTGTTTTTTACTTAAGCATCCCTTCTTTAAACTGTGCGAACCGCTCCGCACGCTCTCGCCACTTATTAAAGCTGCACGAGAGATCGCTAAGAACAAATGATCTGCTTGTGTCCCATTCCATTCCTGTCCTGTCTAAATTCACAACGGTAACCCACGCTCCACAACTGAACTTTAAGCTTCTTGTTGCTCCATGCCGAACCATCTACCTCTTGCATCTACCCGCCCACTGTAACGCGCTCGCTGATACCAAATCCGTATACCGAGTCTTGTAATACATGCATCTACTCTCACCCCGTGTTCCAAACATCATACAACAATCATGTCGTATCAAATCATCCCTATACTTGTAGACGAAAAATGCACGCGTTTTTTACAATTACGCGTCGAAGAATTTTATCTTTTTTACTTTTTTGTTTGTTTCTTTTTGTTGTGTTCTTTCTCTCTCGTCTCCCTTGTTTTTTTACCCCCCGTGATTACCCCCAACCTACTCCCTTCCCTTATACCTGACGACGACTGGACCTTTTGTGCTTGTCTTGCGCTCGCTCATGTTGGAATTTTTTCTTTTTGTCCGCGTGTTGATTGATTGATGTAATCTCATGTCGTTGTCCGTCGTGTATGCACGGTTGATTGATGTATAGAAATGATAATGACTAGGAATACAGGATGCACGTGAAATGGATTGAATGCTCGAAAGTTGTGTAGTCCGGTGAAGCGATATAATCATAATTAGCTGAAACCTTTTTATTTAAAACGACCTTGATGTCTAGTAGTCGGGACTCCATCCTATCAAGCCAGCGATCAGCCAGACCAGAAATGGGAACATGACCAAAACTCACCATGGTAGATAGTCGCCAAGTTCACAATATCCGTGGCCTCCGCTATGAGTTCGTTGACCGTGTACTCTACACTCAAAGCCTTGTCGAGCTTGCGTGCGACGCCTGCAAGCGCGCGATCGGCAGCTTCGTCTGCTGACCCGCTCTGTAGATCTAGACCAATAGCACCGAAGCGGGACACGTCCCGGGCAACCCGGGTAGGGTCAGCTGTGTTGTCTTGCACCTTTTTAATCTTTAGCTCGCTCGCTGTCCTGTTGCGGGGGTCAGTCAACGTTGTGTGTGGGGAGGGGAAAGCAGACGTACCAGGAATGCAGCGGGTCGTGTTTGAACACCTCAAGTACGGTGAGTATCACGTCAGATCTGTCACGCAGTACACGCAGGGTTTCTTCTGCGCAGCGCTGGAATACGCCTTGCGTCCCGCACTTCCCCATCCCATCGACCATGTCCCGCGTCATTCGGAATGGTACTCGTTCTGGGATACGCAACAGCTTGCCCTGCGCGGAGTGAGTACACGCTTGGTCAGACACAATGCAAACGCACCTGATCAAAAGCGATCCCCAAATCAATATGCACCACCTCTCCCGACCCATTATCAATCAATATATTCTGCACATGGCGGTCCCCGAGGCCTAGAATGTGCCCCACGATGGAAGTGGTAGCAACGCTGCGAGTGTAGTTGAGACGCATGGCGAACCAGGTGATGGGGGTTTTATGCTTTTCGGTAAAGTAATGCCTCATCACTGGTTGGGTTCGTTGGCATATTAGTTGGAAAGTTTTAACCATCGCTTCGGTCTTTCCTCCATGTTTCTCACGCGTTTGTTTTAACATTACTAGGATCTGGGCGTGTTTTATGTCGCCAGGACGGTACCTACAAGTACGTGATTTTTTAAGTTTGCTATACATGGGAAGTGGAAGTAATTTACCTTTGGTGCGCTTCCTGGAGCCATTGCTGTATAGGGATGGTGTTGCCTACGAATTCGATGACTCCGGCTTGGGTGGCGAGAGGTAGAACTTTGTAATCGCGGACGTTAAGATTCCGTCTCCGAGTCTCTTTATCGTAGCGCAACACCATGTTACACAGGTGGAAAACTTGTTCCATGACAGCATCCTGCCGCATATCGTCGTTGCCCTCGCCTTTAAACTGCAGAGATGTCTGATATTAGAATACGTATGAATGTTATGAAGGTGACGTACGAGCTGCTTGAATTGCTCCCCATTACTCCCATAGCAGGTACTGATTTTCGGGAGGTTAACACCTCCGGCTGTGAAGAATTCTGGGTGGTAGCGACTGATCCAGATACAATTGTTGTACTTGAGGGTTGGATCGATGGGTGTACGGCAGGTGATGACAGGAACCTGAACATCACGCAGCTTCCGAATGGGCAAGGCATCGGGAATGAGTAGCCCGTTATTGGTTTTCTTGATCGTAGGATGCTTGGCAGGATACTTG
Source organism: Suillus luteus UH-Slu-Lm8-n1 (assembly GCA_000827255.1). Classification (NCBI taxonomy): domain Eukaryota; kingdom Fungi; phylum Basidiomycota; class Agaricomycetes; order Boletales; family Suillaceae; genus Suillus; species Suillus luteus. Next base: position 72,553 of record KN835139.1, read on the forward strand.
GCCCATTCCAGAGAAGCGTTACAGACCTGCTCGATCGATCGGATCCTCGTTGTTTGTGTGGGATCACTTAGCAACCTATCAAAAATGGCACTCGCAGCTCCACCGCGATCCGACTGGGATGATGGGAGCTCAAATCGTGAGGAAGTCCTTCGCACACCCTGGGGTTGCTCTGGGCGTAAGCAGAATACTTGGTACAGGCTGTGGAAAGGATGCTCTTGACACATGCGCAAGACGAGCCCTTGAAGATTTTGCTGGTTCTTCGGAACCTCTGCCGAAGATTTTGACATGCGAGCGGACAGTTGATGAGAAAGGAAGACGAACTTGCGGGAGGGCACGCGATCGAGAGCGACTTTGAGCTTGTCCTGGATGCCAACGTCGTCGAAATTTGCGAACCAAAGGGATGAGAAGCGAATGGGACCATCGTCATCAAAGCGATCGGAGGAAGCCAGACAGCGAGAGTACATGTCAATAGCCAGCTCGAGGAATGCGTCTCGCGCCCCGGTATGATCCGCATATGCTTTCAAATCTTCAGCTAGGACAGTTCTCGCCTTCTTCTGTTCTTCAACTAATACTTTGTACTCATTTGTTCCCTGTTGAGTTGTCTGCAGCTGGCTCTCTCTCTGTCTAACCTCCTGTTTCTTGCGCTCTTTATAGATGTGCCAGCGCATGGCGTCTGAAGACTTCAGGATCGAATGATACTGTTGGTCTGCAAAAAGGGCACATTTGTGGAAAACAGTGGCACATGCGTGGTCGCGAACGTCCGTCCGCTTTTCAGCTGCGATGGCGAATTCGACGGCAGGATCGAAGAATTTGCGCTTGATATCAGTTGGTTTCTCCAGGCATGCCTCGGCGATCCAGTCTCCCTGTCGAAGACATGAATAACCTAAACAATCAAAAAAAAGAAGCGCACCAATCGAGCAAACGACAACGCCTTTTCTACAGCACCATCGGCACCCAAGTTCTGACTGTTTACCAAGTCCTTGAGGTACTGCACTGCCAGTTTTTGCTCCTTCTGGAGCCACAAAACGTTGGCGAATTCGCGAGCAACTTCAAAGCTGGCATTTCTCTCGAGCCGCTGTGCTTTTACGATAGAGTTCAATGCCACCTGCAATTGATTGGATTTCCGAGCGGCAATGGATAGGCGAACGAGGCATCGCTTTTCGACGTCTAGAATCCCACGGACGAACGGTGTAGCGAGACTACCGATTTGCCTTCGTTCCTCTTTCTGCCTGACCGACCGTACCAATGAGATCCTCGTTGCAAGAATCTGTTCCAAATCGGTGAATCTGTCGCACATGGAAAAGATCAACGCAAGCTAGATCACAATCATTGTCAAAACTCACTCGAAGTCGGGACTGATTTCATCGAGCTTGAGCAGATTGTGGGTAAATTCTGACTTACTCGAAAGCTCCTCCTGCGTAGAATGACTCCTCCACTGGGCAATCTGACCAAGACACATTATGTTGCGAGCAACCTCGCGGATGCCTGAGATGTTCTCAGTGCCAAGCTGCCGCAGGCGGGTCATTTCCTCGTTAAGCGAGCTGCGAACAATGACGTCGACTGCCCGCGGGTCCCGTTCCCTATATACTGCTCGCAGCGCCTGATAAAGCGTAGCCCCGGAACTATCCCCTGTATTGTCAGGTAAGTCCCAGGTTTCAGTACGCCAACCAAGCTGATAGCACATGGCGGACGAGGAATTCCTGGTATCAACGCCTATCTGGGACGTCTGAAGAGTGCCAATAGCAAGACGGTCGAAGCCAAAGGCATGGAAAGAACTGAGCAGACCGTCTATGTCGACTTCTTCAGGGCTTCCAGCCTCAAGGGCAGCACCGTGGAAACGAAATGCTTTCTCCCATTGCTTCTCGTGATGAAATCGTTTGATGAGGAAATGCCGTAGATCAGCTGTCTTGATCCCGTAAAATCCATCGGGCTCGTCAATGTGGCTGTAAATTTCGAAAAGGAGATGTTCTATGCCTGCTGTATTGTCCATGTCCAAGGACTGGTACTCTGCCGCGAGTTCGAGGAATAGAAGAGCAGTCGTATACGCGCCACACGTCACTGCACTTTTTGCAAGGAGCATGTAATCGATATCAAGCCATTTGTCGTGAGTCAAAGAATCTGTGGAGCCTCTCGGGCAAAAGTTGCGAAGGTGAAGCACGACACCAACAATTGACCTTAAGCAAGACAAATGGACATTCTCCAGCATAAGCATGGCACTGAAATATTCTGATAGACGAGATTTTGAGGGCGCGCCCATTGATTCTGGGTGATCAAGCTCGTTCTGCAGCAAAGTGTGGACCAACACGGGAAGCAATTCCTCGGCAAACGAAACATCGCGCTCCAAAAACGTTGAGAATTGTGCGTAAAATGGGTCCACAGCGCTAAGCACATCGCTCAGCAAGATGGCCAGCTCGCTGATCCATTTCTGGAATTCAGACTCCAGATGACACTCGACCGTCGTCTTCAGCTCGTCAATGCCGCGGACATGCCGAGACCTTGCTTTGACCGGATATTGTTGGAGATATTCCAAAGCAGTTCTCGACTCGATAGGCCAAGATTGCAGAAGTAGCATATCCGATGAAGAAGCTGATACAACGGATCGAAGGGTGGAGTAAGCGAGACTGACTTCTTGTGGAGAGTTTCCGTCCACCATAGTGAGCAACGTTTGAACGATCACCCGCTGAGGTGAAGATTCCATCTGTAACTTTTTTGCACTGCGCCGATGTCGTCCCCGCAACGTTTGCAGAAAGGGCTGTTCACTCCCAAAGCTGTAAATGTCCCCATTGTTCGCAATTAATAAAGAAGCGAATGCATCCACGTCGCCAGGTTGGAGCTGGTCCCTGGTAGGAATGAAATCTTTCAGGCGCCAGAAGTCTGTCTTGGCGAACTGCGCTCGGTCATAGACACCCTGCTCTGCGAGGTCTCGGAGCCGCCTGACAAGGCGAAACTTGTTGGACGCAATGCGAAAGTCGCTCAAAATTACAGAAAGACCATCCGCAGTAATATCGTCATACACCGACAACAGCTCAGATGAAGGCTGATGTGGCCAAGCTGACAGGGCGTTCATGACCTGCGACCTGATTTTAGAACTTCGGCAAAGTTCGAGAGCTTGCCTATCGATCCAATGTAACAGGCTCTTGCCTATGTTCGCGATTTGAACGTCATCGGTGGCCAGTGAATAATCATGAGCCTGAGCGCACACCCGAATGAGCACATCAGGAAACCTTGGATCCACTTGAGACGTCAAAAGATACATGGTAAAGCCCCATTCGAGGAAAGAGCGAGCTGCCTGCACGAGGTCCGCCTGAGCAAGAAGAGAAGTCGCTTCATGAATCAGAGTGTGGAGTAATGTAGATTCTTGAAAGTCCTCATGGCGAACCGCTACTAATAGAGAAATGCCATTCAGGAGGCGGATCTGTTCATTGACTAATGGTGATCTCTGGACTTCGGAGAAAAGCTGGTGGAGGACATGATAGGATATGGCTTTGACGTGATCGTGGACCGCGAGAGAAATGCACCAATTGAGAGCTCGTAGGACAGTGGATGAGCCAAAAGCAGGGAGATTTGGGCTGTGAAGGTTGAAGTCATCCAAGGTTCGGTACTTGGACAGAGCCTTGAAAACCTGAGCGGAGTGGCTCGAATCATGCGCCTTGATTGCTTGCATGATCGGGCCATCGGTAGAAAAGTCCTGGTCACCTAGGGACCGAACAACTGCCGCTGCAATGCTCGCCGCATTTTGCTCTACACAGTCGTTGAAACCTTGATCTTGGGTAAGGTCGACACCCTTGTCCTTCAGCATCTTTTTCAACTGCTCCGGTGGCGTGTTACAATCAACTCGACCATCATCCAGCCAAAACACAAGCTGGAATCCGATGAGATCACCCAAGCATTCCTGCAAGCCATCAGCAGCTGTCTTGTGGGCTGCGGCACAGTGAGCCAGGAATAGCCGGCGGCCGTGATCCACCGCTTCTGAATTTCCGCCGCCTGCCAGGACATTGGTAGGCGTGAAAAGACGAAAGGTTGCTTCTGCACATTTCCCTCGATCCTGGTAGCCAAGAAGCGCAGGAGGGAGACTACAAACATTCTGAGACGCCTGTCGTATAGAGTACGCAATTTGTGAGGCGTAGGCTTCGAAGAGATCTGATAAGTTAGGGAGGCCAAGTCTCTCAGAAACGCCAGTCAAAGTCGCTTGGATGTGAGCTAAATACTGCGAGCTATGAAAGGCCGCTTCGATCAAATGCCAGTAGGGTCCACGCCTCACAGCGGAACTCACGACCATGATATTGCCGAGGCACAAAGTACGTGTGAGCATTTGCTCGTAACTATGTCCTGCTTGTCAGTAGTTAAACAAGGAAACAAATCAAGACTCACTTCGAGAGATCCTTTGTCAACCCCTCTTTAATGGTATTGTACATATCAAGGGAATTTTGACCAGCAAAGCGAGCCAAGGTGAAGAGGCGAGCATTTGCCACCGCAGCCCGGAAGCGGACACGAATATCCTGATCCATGTTCAGCATTGGGATAATGGTAGAGGGTCGCGCTACGGGTGTCTTTCGATATACTGTTGGCCACAAGGACTCGGAAGGATCTTGGGCGATGTACCTAGCGAAAAATTGGGAGGCGAAGTCGCGCATTTTCCATGAAGCAAATTTCCTTTTCATCATGTTATGACTGAGCCAACCGCATAACTCGCGGATATGAACTCCAACATCAGTGTCTGCGTTCGACTTCTGGAGCCAAAAATGCGAAGTGGAGTCCAGTAAATCAACAGCCATAAGCTGCAGACCAACATTGCGACTATGAGAATGCAAGTCAAGAAGATCTCCGAGTTTGTCGAGGAGCGCGTTGAGGACAACAATATCAAGACTCCAAACCCGCCGTCGAACTGATCTTAAGACTGCATTGCCTATCAAAAGCAACCTTTCTGCGGGACAATGGACTATGAGCTTTGTCAGCTCTCTGTCGCGCAGAACATCCGCAGACGAAGATCGAAGGATGGGTGTTGTTGCGAGAAATGTGATACATAGGTCAGCAAGGTACCGGTTCGCAGCGGTGATATCATCGTGAGCAGCATCCTCTTGTGTTGGTAGTCCTGTGTGAGTTGTTATGATATCGCCAAACCCGTCCGCATCTAGAGCACGAGCATCTTGTGCTCCTTGGCGAAGTTGACCTGTCATAGTGCGAAGAGATTCCCGAAGGGCTTCAGAAACCGCGGAGAATGCATCTTGAATCTAAAGTTTTGTCAACATATTGCACACTGGTATGTGGCGCAACGAGAACCCACGTCTGCATTTGCCCAAAAGACACGCTGAAACAGTCGTCGAACTGTGTGAGAGTGATCTCTTTCAAAGAAATTCCGTTTCAGGCCCTTCAGAGTATGCGATCTAATGCCAGAGCCAAGATCCGGGCCAAGCATAGCTTCCCACTCCTCGTTCGTACTACGTTCCTCTCCATTCATCACCAAAGGCTCCAGGGCGTGTAATATGAGCACGCGTTCATCTGCTGTCCAGCGTGCATCTGTTAGGAGTGGTGCAAGAAGTGACATTACTCGACCGGCGGACTGCAGAACGCGTCGATTGCACCGCATTCCGTTCCATACAAGCAAGGTCTCGAACGCAAAGGCGGTCACAACAGCATCGAGTGATTGACGGAGCTTTTCGGCAGTAGGATGGGCGTTGGTTTCCTTGAACGTGTCCCACTCGACAATGAGAGATTCCATCGCTTTGAGCAAAGACGAAGTCACCCGACGTTCGCGCCCTCGAGGCTGAACGAGCTCGGAGTCGATAGTCAACTCGCCATTGACAGAGGTGTGTCTAAGTTCGTCGCAGCTTGCAGATACGGCGTCCTTGCGGAAGGAAGGAAGTTTAGCATCAAGCAAGAAATCGCGGATGACCTTGGTCTTCCGCTCTTCCTCCATGAGCTCCACGATCGCGCAATCGGGAAGCAACATGCGACAAAGAAGATCGCTTCGCTTCGACGTTCCGCATATACTCTCTAGCAACCCGAGAATGTCACCAATGGTGTGAAGGGGCATCCGGAATTTCCCACTAGTATCCTTCACCGCCTGCCCAGCACCTATTCTCCAATTATCAAGAAGCCAGCTAAGAACCTTCTCCTCCAACTGCATCCTGTACAGCCTCACATCTTGGCTTGCAACACGCAAACATTGCGCCAGGAACATACACACAGAATCATAGGGAAATGCAGGGCCCTGCAGATCCAGATCCTTCGCCAAGGTCTCGATTTCGATCAGAACTCGCTGAGATGTTAATAAGATTTTGGAGTGGAGGATGAGTGTGTGCGCGGTGTGACATGCTGCCCTGCAAACCACGGGTACGTTGGCTCTGCGCATGGCATGAGTCCACACAGGATCCCAGGCAGTGGAGCCACGGACGACAACTGTTGTCCATGGGGCAACTGATGGTGACTGGGTTGCAGGTGAACTCAGGAGGCCATCTGACTGTGCAATTGCGGCGAAGCATAGGAAAGCCCAGGATTGGATGATGGGATCATCAACGGAGACAAATCGCAGCAGTGTGTTCATTACATCCTCTTGGAGTTTATTGTGCTTGTGCAGGCACGACCAGTGCCGATCAATGAAAAATAGGAGAACTTGGAGATGATACGTCCGAACGCCGGAAGCGGTTGTCAACTGTATGGAATGAAGAAGAGACGCTATAGGGTTTTCACGCTTGACACGCTTTCCCAGGCTTCCTTCACCGTCCGAAATATGAGCATAATTGAACTCGGAGTGATCGACGAGCTGTATTATAACAATCAGTGTGCACAAAGCCAATTTTTGGATGATGACTCGCCTTGTTCGCACAGTCAGCTTGTAGCTCCATCATAGCCCACGCAAGGGCTTGAGAAGCATCAAAATGCCATCCGGCCCTGAATGTGCGGGCGACAAACACCCCACGTCCGTAGTTCTCGGTGGCGGAGGGAATTATCTGGAGCCTCAAAGAGTCGAGAGAGAGACTATCAAGACCCCGTCGACTCTCAGCCTCACCGCTCAGTAGGGTCCAAAGTTTGTACACTCCATCAGCCCAGGTGTACTTCTGAAGGTCGTGTTGTATTGTTAAGAACGGGAATAATGTTCTCAAAATACCGACCAGGCTTTCCTTCATGCGCTTGTTTTTGGTACCCCACAGTCCGACCAGTTGGTTCCATGTTGAATGAGCAAAATTTTCAACGTCCTTTGTCCGATTCAGGCAAAGATGAGACAATACTGGCTGCAGGGCAAGAAGGTAGTCATGGTGAAGGGATGCGTCACCGGGGTAGCGTTCTAAGAATCGTGTCATGCGGGACAGGATAGCAAACGATAGTTTTGGCACATCCTCCGAGAGGAAGGGAGCTGTAGGAGAGCGGAACAGAAGGGCAAGTAAGGAAGCACATTCGACTTGCTCCAAGGAGACTGAATGGTGTGGAGAAACTTTAAGCGGTTTTGTAGGATGCATAGTACCTGGGACAGGCGTGGAACTGTGTTCCCTTGCCTTGCGTTTGCGCTTTCGTGTTGATGTAGAGGGCTCGTGATCATCACCCTCGTCAGAGTCATCTTGGTACATGGCGGAAACGTCGGCCTGCATGCTCTCATCGTTACTCTCTCCAGTAACGTCGTCAAAGCTTCCCTTTATCGGATCGTCTAAAATGATGTTGAAAGCCAATTCAGATATGTTGATCCAAGTGGCCGCGTCGATGTGTTCCATGTGTGGCGTCCATCCGAGAAGTATCTTGATGGTCTTGAGATAATCAAGAGCAAGCGGAGCGTATAGCTGTCCACGGTAAACCATCATCTGTAAGAGATGAGCCAGGAGGGGTGTCAGGACTTTGGTAGTGAGCATGCAGTTGCTTCGCTCTACTAGCCAACGAACGGCGGAGGTAGCATCCCCAAGTCTGCGCAAGGCAGCGGCACCTGTCGATGCATTCTTGCCTGACGCAGCTTTCTTGACGCATTCTGCCTTTTCACTGGTAACTGCTGTGAAGAGAGCTTGATACACGACCAGCCAGGCGCGTCCCTCGTTGATATTGAGGACAGCATCGTCGCGCGAGAAAGCTTCTTTGAGAGAAATTAAGCCTTCTTGCCGTTCCTTGACTTTGGAGCTTTTCAGAAGCTCCATGACCGCCTTTAACTTGGTCATTATAGCTCTGAGCTCAGGTGGAAGCAGCGCCGATCATTAGTTCAGTCGCGTAATCATGCACTGACAGAGTCAAAGTGTTTGGCTATATTTGGCAGACATGTCGAATATTATAAAAAGTAAAATTCCTTTTCTTCCTTCTCTTTATACATATCATTATGGCCTCTTTCTGCCCGGACAGTGCTCTATGCTTCTACCCTGTACCGGTTCTGGTGAAGGGCCCAGACAAACGGTCGTCTCTACGTCTAATCAACGTCGAGATAGGCAGTTGAGAATTGCAGGTTTCATTCTTCAGGAAGTCTGACATGGTCATACTCTGCCTTACATACTACCTCTTCCAAAGATCTTTCGCTGCTAGTTTATCATACTTGTGGATGTAGCAAATGGATCCAGGTCCGACATCAGTCGAATAGACTATTTCTGATGTTCATTTCCCGTCCCAAGCACCAACCGAATTTTGTCGCTCATCGTTCAGCGCAACGCCATGAATTCCCCAACCTGCGCATATTTTACGTAATCACATGCGATCGTTCCCTTGGTCACGTGGATGGCGCTTGATTCGCGTTTGCTGAGGACCACAAGACGCGTTGTTCGTTTAACACACTTCCTAACTTTCTTGGACGACCACTTAACTTCGCGCACGGCTTGTTCTCAACATCTTGATTTTGTTCGGCAAAATTTGAAGACACTCCGATCAATCTCTAGCCTTTGTCCTTAGTTCCGAGTTATCTGCACGGTACAAGTTTAACGGGCCAACATGTCCAATGGAGGCCATTCAGCGCTTTCTGGATTACGCACAATCAAGCGCGACTGGTCACAAAGCAGTTCTCAATCAGAAGACCGTATTTCATGGCCGGCCACCCAACCCAACCAATCTCAGTCTTCAAAAGCACCCAAGCCTGAAATTCAATCACAACGCATGAAAGATATCCAACTTGCGCTTGATGCGCTCACAGGGAAGCAGCCACCTGGAGAACGGCCAGAAATCAGCACGAAACAGATAGCGAATGGGACCAAACGACCCCTTCCACCTGCTCCAAATCCGCCGCCAGCAAAGAAACGTCAGCTTCCACCCAGCTGGAATGAGGACACGCTATCCTCATCATCCAACTTCAAGACGTCGAGCAAATTTTCTTTGCCAGCAGTCAAATCTACGTCGTTAACAGCCGCTGCCTCGTCATCAAAGCCTAGCTCCAAGCTTGCTGGAGTGTTCCTTAGTCAGGAACAGACACAAATTCTTCGCCTTGTGGAAAGCGGAAATAGTGTGTTTTACACCGGTAGTGCTGGTACGTAGTAAATAAATTTCTCTTTTGTGATTTTGCCTGAATGTATGCCGATAAGGTACTGGAAAATCGGTCTTACTCCGAGAAATCATTCGCACATTGCGAAAGAAATACATCAAATCTTCCGATGCTATTGCTATCACTGCGTCAACGGGTAAGGACGCATATACTCACTGTTTGATGCCCTCTGATATCATGTGGCTAGGAATTGCTGCATGTAACATCGGTGGCGTCACGATTCATTCATTTGCAGGCATTGGTATCGGAGAAGGCTCAGTGGAAGATCTCGTCAACAGAGTCCGTAAGAACAAAAAAGCCGCTTCGAGGTGGTTACGAACAAAAGTTCTCATTGTCGATGAAGGTACGTTCGTTTACCAAGCGCAGAACTTCCAAATTACATGTATTATATCATTAGTTTCAATGTTGGACGGAGACCTCTTTGACAAACTTGCGCAAATTGGCAGTTTGATACGCAAGTCCAAAGAACCCTTTGGAGGAATCCAGGTTCGCCTCGCAGTGCGTTTCATTTTACACCACTAAACCGATTGTTAGGTTGTGGTCACTGGTGATTTCTTCCAACTACCCCCCGTCGGGAAGGGTACCAGTCAGGTCAAATTTGCTTTTGAAGCTCAACTCTGGAACCAGACTATCAAACGTACATTTAATCTGAATAAAGTCTTTAGGCAAAAAGATCAGCGTAAGGAAGAGGAACTCAATCAAATCAAGTTTCTTGTATGCTGAGTATTCTTCAGAATTTGTTGACATGCTCAACGAAATGCGGTTCGGGCGGCTTTCGCAAGAGTCAATTGCCCGGTTCAGGTCTTTGTCACGACCCATTAACGACAACGACGGTCTGGGAGCAACCGAGCTGTCAGTCCACTGTTCAATTTGACGATGGTCGCATTAATTGATTCAATGCAGCTTCCCTCGTCGAGACGATGTGGAAAGATCCAACAATGGTCGCATGTCTCATCTTCAAACTGAGCAAAAAGATTTCGTTGCTTCGGACGGCGGGACGATCACTGATCTGGGTCAGCGCGAAAAAATGCTTGCGAACTTCATGGCGCCGAAGAAACTTGTGCTTCGCGTCGGTGCCCAGGTCATGTTGATCAAGAACATGGATGAGATGCTTGTCAATGGCAGCATGGGCAAGATTTTACGTTTTGTCGACCCAGCATTATACGGGACCGACTATGATGATGTTGATGGTAGCGGCAATGCAGGAAAGCCGAAGTCAGAAAGGAAGAAGACCGCGACGACGAAGGACATGTTCATGCCTGTCGTGGAATTTTCGGTGCCGAACAGAGGGCGCCGGGAAGCTCTAATTATGACTGAAACCTGGAAAGTCGAGTTACCTAGCGGAGAGGTACAGGTATCGAGGACTCAAGTATGGTGTTTATTTTTCTGATTATGCCCGCGTACCTAATCCTTGGTCGCAGCTACCCTTGATATTAGCTTGGGCAATGTCCATCCACAAATCGCAAGGGCAGACACTCGAGAGAGTTAAGGTAGACCTTGGCAGAGTGTTTGAAAAGGGTTCGTTGTGGTAGTAAATTCATGAACTTACACTTGAAGTAACCTTTCCCGTTCAGGACAGGCATATGTCGCGCTATCTCGAGCAACATCATTGGAGGGTCTGCAAGTTCTGAATTTCGATCCAAAGAAGGCGAGAGGGACTTCTTCTCTTCCTGTACAGCCATCCTCACCCCTCTTCAGGTACAAGCACATCCCAAAGTCGTTGAGTGGAGCAAAACGCTCGAGACCATTTCTGCAGACTGAACCGTTGTCATCTGAACCAATTGGCATTTTTCTCTCCATTATTGATGATTTTATTTCACTACCATGCACGTGGAAATGGACCACCAGACCTACCTTATGGACGTAGTATATGTAGTTATGCTCATGAGTGCACTGGAGGTGTGCTCGATAGTATTGCTGAGTCATCAGCCTCGCCTGAACAGACCTTCAAGGAGGTCGTTCAGAATGCTCAATTTTGCAGCATCAATCAATTTACATGAACAACACTCAAAAGACTCGATGAATGGGCTCCTTTGAAACTGAAAATTAATCGGAGATGGACTCGGACTGCGCCCACAAATCATTGATGGCGTATTAAACACCTTTGCGCTCTCGGCATGAGCAATCTTTATTGGAGTTCCTACTAGTAGTTGGGAGATTTCTCTCACTCGCCAGTCGTCGCTGTAGGCCATTTCTTTTCCCATATATCTCACTTGTCTGTCGTCGCACTAGGTTTGAGTTTTTTCTCACCAACCCTTACAATTCGATCCTTCGCTTGTTTTCACGCGCGTCCGCGTATCCCTGGCTCGAATTGATCTCTTTTTATGGTCTGCAGTCCTTTGTTCTTAGCTAGTCTGACCAGTCATCAGATTTTTTCGAATTAAAATCCCTTGAAGCAAGACCAATGATTAGATCAAGACAATAATTCACGTTTTCAATTTATTTCTCTCGCCAAGTATCTTATCTACAAGCGGTAGCGCTAGCTAAAGTGGCAAAGCCCACTACCTTGCATCGCACCTCATATTTCTCTTTTTTTCAGGTAGACGCGTTTTTCTAGCAGGTGTCATCATACTCAATCGAGCGCTGTTACAATCGACATAGTACAATCGATCGATATTTTGAGGCCCAAAAATCGATCGATTATCACTGCCACGGACTATTTCACGTAAATCTATCAAAAGTTTTCCCATCAAGACCCTCTGCCTAGAGGTAGCGGCAATTAATAACGTTAATTATGACAAGTCTGCTAATTACAGCCTAAGAAGATGCGCCTGTAAATTACAGTGCGCATCTTCTTTGGCCCAGCTATTATCGAGCTTCAAGCACCCAGCCACCGCCTGATCCTTGTCATGATTCCAAGTTATTCTGGCAGTACGTGTCAACTGAAAACTTCAGACGTATCAACTAATGTTGTTTGTTGTTCCCCAAGTGTGGAGTGTACTTAAAGAGCCATTCGCCTGCGATTCAGAACTAATGGTAGCCGCGGACACCACCAGTATTCCCGTTTTAAGCACCAGAGCTCAAACAGACATTGACAATGAACTTGAGGCGATGGAAGAGAGAATGCGAGCTCTTCGGACACGCCGAAATAACTTCTCTCCCATTTCCTCCATTCCTCCAGAGATCCTTGGCACAATTTTCGTCCAGCATGCTCAACAGATGCAGTTACTTCATGTTCCTGACAACCCTGCGGTTCTGTCATGGCTTAAAGTTGGACATATTTGTCGCCACTGGCGCGAGGTTGCTCTTGGGACACCGGAGTTATGGGCTACTCCGTTTCTTAACTCCTCACGGGCCACGGAGGAGATGCTTATGAGGTCTAAAATGGCTCCCTTGAACTTGAGATGCGGCCAACGGTATCGTATGGACTCCGTTCAAAAGGCGCTGATGCATATAGACCGTTTGCAAGAGGTCTCTCTCCCGTTCTTGAATGGTGGTATAACGTACCGCTGGGTTATGGAGTTCCTTAACAAGTTATCATCTTGTTCCGCTCCCAGACTACAATCGCTTTCTTTGGAAGAAGAATTTGCCCAAACATTACGGATAGCAATCCCAATCTCATTTGTCGCTCCCAATCTTCGCAGCCTCCAACTCAAGTACTGCAATCTATCATGGGCGTCCTCTGTCCTCACCGGACTCACTGTTCTTAACATTAAAAAATTGTCACCAGAATGCCTTCCAACTTTAGAAGAGTTAATCTCTGCGCTCCGTCGTATGCCTGGTTTGCGCTTTCTGGAGTTAGAAGATGCCCTTCCAACACTTCCCCCCCAAACGATGTCACTCTCTCGCGCACCTCCTGCCATGAATGTTCGACTTCCCCATTTGAAGCGATTGCGTTTGGTGGCGAAGATTTTGGACGTGGCCAATGTGTTGGCTCACATCGAGTTACCTGATTCGGCAATGTTGGAAGTTCAAATCGGGTGCCGACCTTCACTAATGAATGCGAATCAAGAATGGAATTTGAGCCTCCCCATCATCTCTCATGCCTTGGAAAGTTGCTTCAAAGCCAAGTCTTGCCGAACTCCGCGTTCCATGCGACTGTTTGCCGCTGGTCGCATTCATGTGCAATATAGCACAGTCCGGAACCCTTCTTCGTGGGTAGGGTCAATGTCTGAAACTTGTCTGGATCCGGAGTGGGCGGTGGAACACCCTGTCATGCTTGACTTTGATTTCCCCAATGAAACAAGTACGGCAATCCTTAGCGACTTGTGGCGGCTCGTCCCTATTAAGACTCTCGAGGCCTTGTACATCGAAGGTTTCTTCTCTTGCTGGGATGGTTTCTGGACTGATCTTCTTGGCCGCGGCGCTGCTCCCAATCTTGCATATTTAAACTTGCGAGAAACACCCCAGGCTCTCGAAGATCTTATCATATCCTTGCGTTCGACGCACAGTTCAACGCGATCCATAGGCTGGCGTGCACACAAAGAACTAGTTTTTTCCCCAGCACTCTCCCATCTTGTCCTTGCCAGCCTAGAGTTCGACACCTCCTTCTCGACCTTCACGCGGGCCTCTGACCTCCTTGACGTGCTCATCGATCGCGTCAACGAAGGTCGGGGACTAGACTATCTTTCGATCACTGGATGTACGTGTATCAGTGCCCACGACGTGCGGTTGTTGCGGGAGGTCGTAGCCGATGTTCAGTGGGATGAATATGAAAGTTTTGACGATTTTGATCTCGCATATGACTATGACTCGTTGGAGGAGGATGACGACGATGATGATTACGATTTCTACGATGCTGGAGATCACTACTATTGAGTACTGAGATGATACAGATAGGTACGATTCTGCTGTCCAGCAGCTAGGACTTGTCATTTCTTCGCATTCGTACAACTATCCTTGTGATACTTCTATACCTCCTCGAACACCACCAAACATGTAGGTACACTCTTGGTACGCGATGTTTTCAGTATAGTAGTAAGGCATCACTAATATTGTATCTCGTACTTGCTTTCAATGACAATATACAAGTCCACATCTAGATTCTATTCATACATGTACATGTCATAACTTGTCATTTAAGTCATAAACGTCTGAGCATCGGCGTCGCATAAATACTGTCACGCCCCGAGTCTATGATAAATATAACCCAGGCTTCATAAAATCGTGTTCAACGCGCTTCGCACATCTTTCGTGTCACTGAGATCTGCAAGAAGGGGGCAGATGTCTATCAGTTCGCTATCGTGAGGATCGTTAAACCATGAGGAAATAGGCACGGCATTCGTGGAGTGGAAGATATATGACGCCGGAGAGTTGTCGATGATGATGGTATCTGCCATGGGGCGTCCGAGCTGAGACAGGTCCTGAAAATAAGGATGATTAGATACGAGACCTTATCTAGAGGGAGCACACGAACCTTGACATAGTTTCCTCTATACCGGAAACAACTTTCCCGGAAGAGCCTGTGTGAAACTGCATTGTAGATATCAAGATGGTCCAACACCGGATCCGCATACTACATGCGACGAAACAAGGAAGGAAAAGATATCAGTTGAATTTTACACCCAGCCACCTGTGATAAACGCACGGAACCCAGACTTGCGGTGTACACTACCACCTCGTACAGCTCGCCCATCTGTCGAAGAAACTCGTCCACTCCGGGACGCTTCTGTACGTACATATTGTGCCAGCGTTGCTCGATTTCGACAGGAACGATGAAATCTGGATCTGGGATGGGCTGATAACGAGGCAAATCAAAAGCAGGCTTGGAATCAGAGTGGAAGATATACCCTGAAGTTACTATGGACGAGAGTCTCGTCCAGGTCAAGCACTAGACACTTCTTGCCAACATGTTTACGCGCGATTGGTGGTAAAAGTGGACATGGCTTTCCGTCCTGTAAACCCCAAGTTAGAAATAGAACCATTAAAGCATGGATCCACTCACAGGGCCGATGGGGATACCTGCGCCCCCATTCCTGATTAGTATTTCGTCTTCCTCGCTTAACTCAAACGGAACGTCATCCAGAGCGGCAGCCTGAGCATGTTCGGATAGGCGATTTGAAGTTTTCAATACCTGACCAGGAACAGATGAACCTGGCGGCTGGACGGCTCCGCTGGTAGCGCCCGCAGTCTCTGCGATAGGTAGCACATCCTTGGGAGGCACAGGAGGTTGGTCTTTGGGTGGCACCGGAACTACTAGTGCAAAGCTGCCATCTCCCGGAGTTTTTTCAGAAAATTGCTTGACATCATTGTTCGCGGTCTTGTGGTTCAAGAGAGTAGGACTTGAGCCAACGCTTGCGAGACCATCGACGTCAATGTCATGAGCTCGGGAGTTGGAGCCGACGCAGAAGAAGAGTTTGTGAAAAAACTTGGAAAAGAAGCTTTGTTTGGAGTTTTTGACACGTTTGATCTCAGAAGATCCCACAGATGAAGTTTGATCCTTTGATTGAGAGCGGCACTGAAGACTGTGCCTGGAGTTATTGTGTGGAAGAAGAGTGGACGTGCCCGCAGACGCTTCACGTTTGTCGAGTGCCGGAGATGCGGTGGAAGATGAAGAAACAGATCGAGTTGCACTGCCTACATTCTCTTTGGAAGAAATAGAGGGATGAACGCGTGGTTGGACCTGCCGGTCAGCGGCATGTGGCGTCCTGAATAATGAATCCTTCGAAGGTGCGGACGCAGCAGCCTTCTTGTAAGTTGCGGATTGAGTATCTGATGGCATGATAATGAGAGTCCCGGTATCTTTATATCAGGAGAGGGTCGTTGAACGAGGAGACCTCGAGAAATGACAAGCAGAATGAGTAGGAGTACGAGGTTGAAGTCCACTGCGGGAGGTAATCCTTTGGTTTGAGAGGACTGCGATTGTGAAGCGTCGATATAAAAAGGGGGAGAGTTAATACAGGAACCTACTAGTAGTAAGAGGAGTTGAAGGCCGTGGTCCAACCACAAGCTGCCTACAGTGATGCCTCCCGTTAAACAGCCTCACCCACGGCCGTCGACATAAGCGTCAATTAATTGCGACCGCGCGGAAACAACAAGGCAGCGCCAAAAAACGTTACATATTGCGTCTTATTGGCCGTAATGTGAATCCAAACCAGGAACGGCATCTTGAGTTCTGCTGCTGCAGTGACTATCATCATATCTGTAGAAGAGATGTGACTTGAGATAACCAACAGTCATATTCAAATTCAACTACTATAGGGGGATTCTACTACAAGACGAGCCGTCGCCTACCGCAGTTTACATATGTTAACTCATGGAAAATGCCAACTAAAGCTCCAACAAGAGCAGGAGGAGTCCAATGTCCGAACTAGCTTTGGAGATGAGAAATCACATCAACAACCAGTTGGCTGCAATCCGACTCGTCCTTCTTTAGGGGCTAGGCGGCCTTCACAACGGAGGCGTGGCCCTGCGTCACACCATCAGAAAACGATCGGCCCTGGGCAGGTGGATGGCAGATAAGGAGGTGTGGACCGTCCTCTGCGATGACCAAGGATAGCCTAAACCTGTTATTGCTATTTCAACACTACTGGGTGAACTCACATGGAACATTGTGAAGGAGAATTTGGAATCGGAGCTCAGCGCTCCACTTTGAGCTGGACTAGAACAAGAAAAAACGTGTGATCTTGCTATGATTTCTATCATGATGCGGATGACATAGGAGAGTTCGTTAAATCCGATGGTCCGCGTACACACCTTCAAGGGTGGACAGCAACAGCTAGCGTCGTCCAAACCGGCGGCATGAATTTGAAATGGGGCGAGTTAAAGGAACATTGGATGCTAATGATTTCATTTGTGAGTGGACGTCGATCGAGCAATGAACCTGCTATGTAGTGGTACGTGCCTAAGCGTGGAAATGACATGCGTCCTGTAGTTGACAACCAAACAATGAGCCAACTCCAAAAAAGGAAACTCTTGTAGTCGCGCTTTTTGTTTCCAATCTACAATTTCGTGGTGCCAGCGCTTCAAGTCAGTGCAAAGACAATACCGTACTACGTCTTTTTGTTTTCCCGCGTAGCATTCAACAGTTGCTGTGGAAATCCGTCCGCGGAACAGCTGTATAAAAACCTTACCTTGGCCATGAGTCTGTGCTTCGACCTGCTTCGACACCCCTTACATTTCCCTCCGTAGCAGCACCACCGCTATCAGTGCAACAAAACTCGCCCTTTAGCGACAACTAATCAAACATACATTACTTACTCTCGGCGTCTGACACGGCATTTTACTCCTTACTTCCACCCAACAATATTTCCTGACATCACACGCGTCGCATCATCCAACACTAAACATGACCACCCGCGGCGCTGTTCCCCACCATGCATTCCTCACTTCCGAGCCCTGGATCGTTGAATCTAAACCAATGTAAGGGCGGTCTACGCAGCCCAAAAATCACTACTCATATTTTTCGTGATAGGAGAAAGACACGCATCTCATGCACTAAATTTATCGAACGCCAGGTCGTTCGTGCATGGAAGCGCGTCACTGGTGTTGCGCGCAAACATCAACGTGCTTCTTTCCTTCCCAAGGATTTCATCCTTGTCACTTCTCGCCGCCGCAGTGTGATGCTGGTTTGAATACTTCCGAATGGAAGCATCGGTGTTGTCACAACTACCATGCGCAGGCGCACACCATGAATCGGGCTTCTTAATCGCTTTCATCCTCTTTTTTGTCTGGGACATTATATCATTATTTGATGTAGCGTTATAATATTCACCGGTACTCGGTTGTATTACTTTTAACAGTATGCTGCGTCTTAATCCTAATCCATTGAAACATACCGAAAGCCCTATAAGCTAAAGCAAAGCTAGTAGTGTGGATTGGAACTGGCCCAGGCCGCCCCTAAGGATGTATTCACCGTGACTGCCCCGAGCAATACATATCATCGTTAAATTTACCGTCAAGACAAACCCGTGTCAAAGACTAAGCGTCAACAGTGTGCTGCCTCTTAATCCTCAATCAATTGAGATCGAAAGGCCTGTAAGCTAAAGCAAAGCCAGTGTGATGTGGAACTGGCCCCCGAGGATGTATTCTCCGCGACTGCCCCTAGTAACACATACCATCGTTAAATTTACCGTCAAGACATACCCGTGTCAAAGACTAAGCGTTAACAGTGTGCTGCCTCTTAATCCTTCAATCCATTGAGACCGAAAAGCCAGTGTGGTGTGGAACTGGCCCCCGAGGATGTATTCACCGTGACTACCCCTAGTAATACATGTCATCGTTAAAATTACATGTGATCTCGTCCAGCAAAACCGGTGTCAAAGCAACAGACAACTAATCAACTACAGCGGCATCAACTGCGAATGTTAAGTATACAAGCCAATAAAAAAACAAATGGACAGACTTACCCCGCGTGCGATCCGGGTTATTTGGTCCACACCGCTTTGCAGGCGTGACACCTCATCCTTCAGCTGAACAACTTCTTGTTGCAAGCTGTCCTTTTCGGCTGTATCCATTTCTGCGCGACTTTTTAGATCGGCAATATCCTTGAGAGCATTTTCGAGATCTTCAAGAATACCCAAGCATCGCTTTTGTGACACCTGGGTAGTTTTGTTCGCCGCGTGAAGAGCATCTTCTGCAGCGGTCAGTGATGTTTGTAAATCTGTGACTTGTGTTTGGAGCGATGATATCTGAGCATTTTATTACTCAAACCTTAGTACGTGATTGAGAACCGAATTCACACACCTCTGGGAGGAACATGTGAGATGACGATCGAAATCCCCCCACGAACCCTGCAAAATAGCCAAGGGCGAGAGAAATGGGGCTGAAACGCGAGCCAGGCGTTTGAGGGTTCTGTCTATCAGAATGGCTATGGGCATCATTACCAGAAGACGTGACTTCGGAGGATGATGCTGTGGATGGAGGTAATGACACAACCATTTGTCGTCGAGGCAATGACTCGGGTGTGAGGAGGCCGATGTCTCTATTACTGTGGCTATTACTTGGGCGAGCACTGCAGTCACATCAGTACGGCGCACGAACTAGCGGAGTCTTTACAAATTCCACTCACGGTGTGAAAAGAACAACCTGATGGTCGCGCGGTTCTTCGGACTGCCTATAAACAATAAACACAATCCGCAACAACATCACAATAATATGGATTACTAACATCAAGTCCATCGAGTCATCACCTTCATAAACTTCGTTGTCCGCGAGAATGTTTTCCTGAATGTTAGCAGCATCTCTTTCTCGCTGTATAGAGGATGCCAAATCCTGATATTTTCTAGAATATTGGAAAGAACATCTAGCTGCCTCTCGTCATAGGCGTCAGGACAATGCACAGAGGGCGTCATGCTCGCCTACCTGGAGCACAGTCGGTGTTCGATCCTTTCCAAGCACCTTGGTTGCAAGCGACATGTATGCACGGTATTTTTCCCGAGCTGATATTGCTCCATGTCCTTCCAGGACTTCTTGAAAGCCGCGATAACTGTAAAAGCTTGAGTGCACATATTCATCTAACTCAATACCAGCACTTGCATGTCGTAGAAGCTGGACTGAATGTCTATCTGCTGGACCACATTCCGCTGACGGCCGTTGTGAGCAAGGGTAAAGTCGATATATCCATGTTCCAACTGTGAAATGCAAACGTTGGTTTTAGTACTACTAGAAATATCACACCGTCGAGAGACGTCTTACGAAGAATGAGAGCGCCCGCCGCAAGTAAGTATGCTGGCAAGTGCCCACCTTCAAGTCAGCAGCGCTCGCCCGACGTTTCACTGGACCACAGTGAGACGGGGCTTGAAGGAACAGAAACCAATGAACGAACGTGTAGTCTTGAATTCCTCAAAGGATACGCTCAACGTATCTGCGGGACCAAGATTGCGATTTTCATCGCAGATGAATAGCAAAGCGGTACAGACAGCTATCATATCGCAGATGTTCACGGCATATCGAAGTCAGAGTATAAATGCCACTCACCATGTTGTTGCGCAAGTTTGCGACCAGCGCAAAGTTTGTCCAGTCTCAATCGCCCTTCAGGCGTGTGCGGTGTCGTGGAGACGTCGAGGTATGTACTCCCGCGTCGAATAACGGGCATATTGGGCAAACGAGATCCCAAGATAATGATAGTCGACCGAAGGAAAGTTGCAAGTCGCGTAGATTATAAACCTGTGCAAACCCATGGCTGAAGTAATCGCAAGCAATCGATCTGAAAGCCCTTTCATGATCGCTAGGCGACGACTTATTGTTGGGATTCGACGGCCGTGCCTCGAGTCAAAAAGACAAATAATGATGAAATTAAAAGCCTCCGAATGATCACGAGCGTCAATCTATTACAAAGTCGATAAGTATTGTCTCTGTAAATGTTCTACTTGTAAGTAACCATTACAATGAGAATACAATAAAAACTACAGCTCGAAGTGATCCGCCCAGTGTCGTAACACACCCTCGCCCTCTAAATGGTGCTTGAACATCTTGGGGTCACGACAGACTATCACTGCATGAGAATTGCGTACACCCTCAAAGAACGCTCGCTCTTTCTTCAACTGTGGTATCTTGTTGAGATTCTCTATGGACTGGAGTTGCCCGGGTGTTAACAAAGGTTGGTATGGAGGCGGCTTTGGCCGTGATTTCTTTTCTTGCTTTTTCGTACGCTCGGTAGGGACGGTCTCATCAGCGGGGTCGGCACCGGGTATCGGCGACGTAGCGGTGGGAGTGCCAGCAGGGTCATCGTACATATCAACTGCGGCGCTTTCGAGCTCGCTCTCCAGTTTGCCGATAATGTGAACAAGTCTTTCTCTGGTTGACTGCGCTTCAAGATGCCTCAGTCGACCACGAGACTGGTGCGATTGGAATGATAAGCGGATGAGAGCAAGGCAGATAAATGTCGGGAAGAGGATTGGTAGGAGGGTATATACGGCCTATATCATTGCTATGAGATGAGAAAGTGAGTTCAGAGGACATGTCATACCAAGTTCAAAGGAAACTCGGCTTGGAATCGGGGAGGTAATGGCGGGCGCATGTTACGAAAACTCTCAAACCAGCCTTGCGGCTCTTTCGTGGTTGTAGACGATAAAGGAAGGTCCGAGTAAGATTGGATGACATGCTTGTATTTCTCGTGGAAATCACTAAAATATGGTCAGAAACAACTCGTGAAATACAAATCAGACAATTACATTTTGATGCCATTCTTCTCGTAGTCGCCAAAGGGGTCTTCTGCGCTGATGCTAGAAGTGACGTATGGTACAGTCAAGTCATTGATGCTGGGGTCATGGTCAGTGATAGCAGACGAATGCAAAATGTATGAGCTTACGCATTGGCGTAGATTCTGATATTAGGAAATAATAACAATGCCTGATAAAAAATGCGGTCAGGATCAGCAAGGACCTCTATGAGTGGCCTTCCTCGTGGCGACCACTTGTCGACACAGAAGAACTGCTCGCCCGAACGAGAAAGAAGCTTCGGTCCCAGGAATGAGGATATCGAGGAGAATGTTGAAGGGAACCTGGGTATGCCGATGTGTGGGGTAGCTATAGTGTTAAAGTTCACAGGTTGCACCGTATCGAAAAACTTGGACTGGTGAAGGATACTAGGTTTGCTCGTTAGATGCCTCCGCAGGAGCGGGAACTCTCACACTTACCCAATGGCATAGCGGGCAATTAGGCCACCAAGACTGTAACCGGTGACCGAGAAGCGAGTCACCTTCAGACCTTCCTTCTCCAGGTCCGTGATTTTCTGTCGAATCTGGTTTTATGCGCTGAGAATGCTCATATTCGCTGACAATAATAAACAGAAATACCTCTTCAGCCACTCTTTCACCTCCCCAGTCGATTCCGTCGTATGTGGATTCATCCTTATTCGTTTCAGCGACGAGAACTTCGAGCTTGATGTCGCTGTCCTCTGCTTCGCCCTTTACTTCGCGAATTATTTTTTTCGCATGACCAAGATGAGAGGGATTTCCCCACATTCCATGAATCAAGACAAGTAGATGGACGTCTGGCATGTCAATGATGGAATGACTGGTAGTGATTAGGCAATGGAGGTTTGGCGGTTGATATACAGCAAGAGATTAAAACACAGGAGGTAGAACAGTAAGAAGACGGGAGGTTATAAATACGTGGAATTGTGGAACTCATGGCATGCGGTGTGCTGCAGCTACATAGTTGTACTAATACGCCGTAGTGTCGTCACATGCCGGCGGCTTGGTGCTGCGTAATCACACATGCACGCAATGAGTCGGCTCAAGGCACAATATTTATCGGAGGGCCAATTTACAAGTTTTGGCGAATCGTGGGTCATTTTGAACGATGAGCCTCCCACAATTGACAGGAGATTCCGGAACAAAATTTGTTCCAACGGACTATAGGAACTCGGGGCGGTGGAAAAACAACTGCGTGATGACTTGGGCAACGGATAATACAGAACAGTACTGGGCTAGCTTCATCAAACTTCACTTTCCAACAGGTATCTGATCGCCTGCTTAATGTTAATCAGAATGGCATAGTATCGGTGCCTCGGAACCGCTGCAAAGGTGCTGAGTGTCATGCATACCACTGATATTCTCGGGAGGACGAATGCAGAGACGTGGGATCAGGCCGAAGAGACCACACAAAGATGCAGCGTGGCTACATCGGGGTAAGGCTATCATAGCCCTTCATTGACTTTGCTCGAGGCTTTGGAAATTACAGCGCCCACTATGACGTCCGATAAGCTCCTGATCCATCTGTGGTCGATCCTTGGTTAGTGCGCCCTCTTACTCAACAAAACGCTCACCTGAGATAAGAAACTTAAAGGAAGTTTGTCTTGCAGTGCGCAGGGGGGTCGACGAGAATGATAAGAAATATACCGCGTTGAAGTTGTTCTCCGAGTGTCGCCAAACGTTGCAGGTCTTTCTCTACAAACAAAGCGAGTAAATTTCGAGGTTCACTGCTAGGATAGACGTTTCAAAGATGATCTATCGAACACACGATCCTCTTCGCATCAATGATCGAAGGCAGCAGTGAGCAAGATATCGTGAGCATCTACAAGACCTGCCCAATGATGCCTCGACCGTCGAGCACCTCCCATGAGGTCAGAGAGCGAAGCGTGATAAACCGCAACGTTTCCGAGGGTGGATTCAAGATGATGACGGGGTGAAAATGCTTCTAGCATCGCAGCCAAGTTCTCTTTATCCGTGTGACAGAGATCTCAAGTGCTAGTTGCTTGGTCGATCATGCATACCACGGCGAAGAGGACGTATGCATCATAAACCTACTGACGCTCTGTGGGTAAGTAGGTTTGGAGCAATATTGGCACGGAATGAACCGAAACGGCGGCAGTAACTGGTTCAATGGGCGTGAACGTGAACTTTGAAGTATTTCAAATTACTAAGCACTCTTGGCAAGGACTCCAGACATACCACGCTCGAGCACAGGGTGCTATCAAACAATGACACAAGTTGTCAGCTTTGCCCCGTACGTAACCAGATACCAGCTTCCTAGTGTTACAAATTGGGATCAGGGCAACTCTAAACCTGCGATTAATTGGAAACATTAGATTATACAGAAAATAACATACGGCTTCGGGAACTAGAAGTGGGCATCGAACACCACCTGAACAAAGCTCGAAACAAAGTTCCTCCGCTCCCTGCAGACAAGCGTCAACTGTGTCGAGCATTTCTCGCACTACACAACACTACTGCTAGCCGACGCATGCAGGTATTCCCGAAAAGCAACTGAAGCCATGGTGGTTCCTCCATCGGAGTTGGCCACGAGCTCAGCGTTGTATTGCCGAACGCCAAGGATCAGGCGCGGTCCCAGCACAAACATCTGGACGAACATGAAAATTTCAAGAACACCAACAGAAACACGATTTCTCGGGGAATTCAAGTCCTATAGAAATGGTGAACCGTGGTCAGTCACATGCAGAAGTCAGTGATAGACATACTTACTGCTGACAGCATCGGAGACAGATAAATCAGGTGGATGCAAGAAACAACAACAAAGCTGGTACGTACGGAACTTCAGCAGAAAAAGAGAACTAGGTTCACGTTGAACTCACCTTGCGAAGTAAACCACATGACTTTTTATTAACGCTGTGAACAAGTCCCCGAAAATCCACCCTCTCGATGGCCGTTGCATTTCGCGAAAGTGTTTGACAACAATCCAAACTGCGAGACACAGTATGAGGACCTCCCATGCAGTGGTGAGCATTGCAGCCATGGAAGCCATAAGTACATCATCCTCCTCAAAGGTAATATCACATTGATATGTGCCAGAGAGAATAAACACCTCTGCCAAGCCCGTCGATGAGCCTGATACACAGAAGTCTTTGATCCATGATCAAAACTTACCCTCTGAAATATGAGTCATTGATATTGCGGTCATCACTAAGGTGACACTTTTGACAGCCACGAAGACGACAACGAGAAATATCAGCATCTTTCGGGATCCCTGATACATGGCGTATAACCGAGCGATCATGATGACTTGTACGATGATTCAGTTAAATCACATCGCTGAGGTATTGCAGTAGCGCAACTCACTGCCAATCATTGCAACGACAGTGACATTCATCCAATGTCGTGTGATGGTCATTATAATGCCTAACAGATCCAGGTTAGTGGTGAACAGCCATGGAAGATCACATCCAGAAGAAACTCACAACTGGGGCAGTCATTGTAGTGAGCGAACAAGCTAGTCAAAACTCACTCACCCCTACATGAGAGTCCAATTGATTGGACGTAATGGCGGACATCAGTGAGGAAAACTCACTGCATCTGTCACAGATATTGTCAGGACTTTTGCTGCATGTCGCCAGTCAGAATAAACAAATACGGGATATGCCACAAAGGGACCTACTCTGTATACTCAAGCTGATTGTGTGGGATAGCTGATTAGTGCAGTATTGATTGCTTAGCCTTTCAATCATACATACATAGCGTATAATATTCCACTATAACGCACCTAGGTTAATGTTAAGTTAGCAATTATGGCACTTATAGCATGCGCAAGCTACATACACCCAGATACATGACAGTCATGAGGGACCAGCGTTGTCTCTGCCGTGGATGAATTATATTTCAGATTCTGCAGATGCAGGACTCCGCTTACCCAGACCAGCTCAACCTACAAAACCATTTTCAGCGAGATGGCTGCTTCAGTGATGGGATCGGCCTACCTCTTGTCCGAATGTCAATGCTGGTGATAAGTAAACAAGGACATCAGCGGTGAGCGGCCCCTAAAACCTAGGTTTGCTCACCCCAATCATACATCACCCCAGCAGAGGAAGCAACTGTGAAATAGCAGTCAAGGTTGAACGTTGTGCTTCAAGGGGACACCACCGTCACTGCAGGACTCTACGAACCTATAAAATAGCTGCCGATACGATTCAAACTGATGACTGGCCACCAGCTAGGATCGTTTGAAACAACGGTCATAGCGCTGGAGAATACGTGAGGGAGCGGGGAACTTGGTGAATGTATGACGACTCGACACGATTGCGTTATATACCTGGATACCACCATATGCAGACTCGGAGTTGCTGTGACATAGTCTAACGGTTAATACTACTGCTAGCCTACTTAGTAGTAACTCAGGCACTACCGTATGAAAGTATGCACTCATCGAGCAGACGGCACTTAGTTTTAGCGTAATTAAAAGTCTTGAGGATGCCTAGTACGTCAATAGAGCCTGGTTACTGGGCGCTGTCGCTGCTGCGCATGAGGCTATGAGACCAGAACGGCCTGCCGCATCCTGGATTGTCACGGATTTGTTGCGGAAACACTTCGATTAGTGGTCGTCGCACAGCCTCATGGCAATCAGATCGCGTCGGACAAGTTCTGTAGTGATTAGCATAGAATCGTCAAACGCTGTATATTCAAGATCTGAGTCTCGAAAGAGCCTGTAGGATCCGCTATATTGCCAGTGGCACCGGGTAGCGAACAGTCCTCACCTACTATTCCAGATTGACTTTTGGGCTACTAGCCGTGCATTTAAAAGGACTAGCAGCCATGAACCGCTCCGGCTTCTAGCAAGCTTGAAAATGTCTTAGGAGAGTCCAGACCATTGAAATCCAATAGCCCCCGGGTATATATAGTACCTGCACCGAGGCTCGTGATATCTTCAATCGACTCGATCTTTTGCGTCTTGTCTTTTTCTTCTGCGTGAGAGATTGTTGAGCAACTTGAAGCTAATGGCGGAAGGACAACGCATGAAAGATTCTAAGTCACCGTAGTGAACGATTTAAACGTAATGTTTACATAACATCCAAAAATTCTTTGGCCATGGGGTAACCTTCCGGAATCCAAGGTAGTCGATTCATGTTCAGGTAATACAACATACATTGAATCAAAAGTAGCATTAAGATGATATACTGGGAAAACAACAGCGGGTATCACAATCACAACAACCATATCCAAGCACCTCACTTCGCGCCATCATAGTTTACAATCATCGAATTCGGCCACGGGGTCTGGATCATCTTCTCATTCAAATACGCATAATGGAGCATTGGAAGCGCAGCGTCCGGGAATCGCGCAAGTTTGCCGGACTGTCCAGGACCGCGGCGCACATTTTCGAGAGATAGGATGACGCGGAGGACTTCCGCCATCATCGTGGATGCAAGTTCGTCGCCTAGGACTTTGAAGCAGCCATCGCTTGGGAGGTAACGTTCGCGCGGCCGGGTGGCGTTGAGGATGCGGGGTTCGGAGAAGGCGTCCTCCTGTTGGGTTAGGACATGTGTGTGAGAGGAGTACATGGGTTTGAAATGATTGACTCACGTTCATGTTGGCACTGGCGACGTGCAGGAACAGACGTTGGCCTTGCTTTAAGTTCAAGGACTCGATAGTTTCATCTTGCTTAGCGACACGGTAGACACCAGCGAACGGTGGGTCGATTCCTGATTCCTCCGTTAGAACATAAGCGCACCAGCTAGAATGAAACACATACTGAGTGCCTCAGTAATATAAGCAGTCAAATTACCAAGGTCCTTGGCGTCCACCTTTTTAGTCGCCTCGATCGTAACCTCTGAATCATACTCCTTGTGGAGGAGCAGATTGACGACATTCGTCAAAGCTACAGTCCCTTCAGCCTCGCTCACAAACAAGCAACAAAAAGAACACACCAAGAGACATCTCAACAGTAGCCCCGACCAACAACGCCAGAATCGAGTTCACGACGTGCTCCGTCGAAAACCCAAACTCAAACAAGCGCTTCACAATCTCACTATGGTTCTTCTTCTTCCCAAACAAACTAGACATCGTGCCAATCAGCCCAGCAAACGGCAGCTTGCTCCCAGCACTCCCAAGAGCACTCTTGATCATGTGCGTCAGCTCTTGCACATGGTCCTTCACCCTCTGCCTCATTGGCATATAGTTTGCTGGCTCCACCTCCAGGAAGACGAATCTTAGACGAACAAAGCATCAGCGATCATTAGCGAAAGGAAAAAGGCATGCAAGACTGACTGGTAAATCTCCGCAAGCATATCAAACAGCTGAGACTCGGTAAATACACCATGAGGATGCTCTTTCGTCTTGAGCGGTATACCAGCCTGCAATATGATCACAAGTCAACACTCCACATCGTCCTCCAAATTAATAGACGCACAATTTCCGTAGCAGCCCAATGCAACGGCACCAGCTTCAGCACATCCCTCACGATGTTAACACCATGCGTATTCTTCCCGATCAAAGAGAACGAATGCAGCTTGATGAGCTCAGTCGTCTTGGCGTTGAAATACGCTCCGATCGCACTGATCGCTTCTGGGGAAGGAGCAAGCGCACTGATGAACCGCTTCTGCTCGTCAACGCCGTTTGGAGATGCCGTAAAGAACCTATTTATCCAATCCTGTTAACGCTGATCTAACGCAAGTGGGAATGCGTAACGCACCCTCTGCCCATCAGGACCTCTGCTGCGCGTTCAACGTACTCGGGTACGTATGTTTCGGTGCTTCGCAACACCTGGCCGACCTCCACGTAGCCATGAACGGTAGTAGCAGGCGCGCTCGGCCTCGGCTTCGCAAGATCATACCCATCAAGCTTGCCGAGATCCTTCAAGTACCCCTCCATTGAATCGGGGTGGATGAGAGGGAACCAAGTGTAGATACTGTCTTTGCTGTAGTCATTGGGCAATGTGCGGAGGAAGAGACGTCCGAGGGTGGACCCGAACCCATATGCATTAGGGTCCCGCTGGCAATCGGCGAAACCCCAGGCGGTCAGGTTGTAAGGTGTGAAGTCCTGCGTGAAGAAGCGGTCACCACGCGTTAGGGCGAATGCATCGGAGAGAATGGCACGGGAGATGGTGTACCCTGCAATACACGTAAGTATTCATAAATATGGGTCGAATGAAAGGGTCTTGCCTGGGCAGAGACCTGCACCCTCGATGAGAGGCTTGGTCTCCTCGGCTTGGAGACCGACGTACAGCTCCAAGTTGTCGATGTGACCATAGAGCTTTTCAGCAGCGTCAGCAACATCGTGATTGGGGTTCCATTCCCTGAAACTGGTGTATGCTACAACACATTGAATACCCAAGAGAGACGCTGGAGCTGAGCCACTCACACTTCAAACCAAGGAACTTCCTGAAGTCATTGAGGGAGCAAACGCCCCATGCTCGGTTAGCCTCGATACCCATGATCTCGTGGAGACGCATGATCGAAGGTGTGCCACGAGCACCGAAGCTCGCAGCACGATGGGAGGTCCTGAGAGAATACGTGAATTCTAGCACAAGATCAGATATGATGGTCACTAACGCGCCCTGGAGCCAACTGGCAAGATCGGAATCCTTGAATGATCCCTTGTTAGGACCTTCTGTCTCGCGTTTAAGGCTGCAAGAAAATGTAAGAGTAGCTCCAGCGGTAGGTACTAAGATCACTCACGCTCCGAATGTCCATTGCTGAAGATCCTGCTCTTTCTTTGTGAGCTCAGCTTCTTTGGAGTAGAAGTCCTTCAAGGTAATATCATCCGGTTCCTTGTCAGGGAACAGCGCTTTGAACTGGAGCTTGATCCACTCCTCATCCTCGGCAGAGGTTGTCGCGTGCCATCTGTACAAGCAGTTGAATTCGACACTACAAGCATTACCACGCCCACGCTCGAAGACTGAGTGATCCTCTTCACGAAGTTCATCAAACGGCTCCAAACTCCAGCTGGAGCCTTGTCGGACGAGGCCCAGGATGGCGGAGAAGTAGTCGGAGAAGACAACAGCTGCGAACCACGCACAGTTGCAAAGACGAGCAATCTGGAAGATTTCTTCGTCTTGCTTGTTAAGCTGGGCATGGCTGAGGTGGTGGTGGTGGGCAGGATCCTTCCAGGTACCGCGTTCATTGATTTCAAGTAGACGACGGGCAATGTACTGCGATCGAACAATGTGAGTGAATGCTCGTGGGCACATAGGGCGAACTTACATTATGGTTTCTGTTGAACAACACCAAGAGGACACAAACTGGGGGAGGAAGGAAGAGGAGACGATCCTCTGCAAATACATCTGGGTGAAGTAAACCGCGGCCATCCTTGTTCCTGACCTGCAATGATGATATAAGATGCAGGGTATTCAACCATCGCAGAACTAACCTTGTCCTGCATTTCTTGGTCGTTGCCGTACAAGGGTGCAAGATCAACGTAACCTGAGGTCATGTTAATGTGTTGCTTGCCGGGAGTATGATCCGAGCGGAATACACTGTGAATGACGAGTGCTGCAAAGGAGAACATGAGGGCGGACATGCCCTGGGGATGTGGGGTAAACTAGAAAAGAAGTTGAGTAAGGGATTGAAGGAGATGAAGTCGAATAGAGCTACCTTGTCTCTGCGAAGGAGCGTGTCAAAGACAAGACCGGCATCGGGCATTTGGTTGCGCGGTAGGGGGTTTGTGCCTTGAACAGATCGTGCATAAGGTGTTCCGGCTTTTCCTAGGTTTGGGGCATCAGGGTTGTTGCCTGAGCCATCTGCAGCACGGAACTGATACTCGGGCCCAATGTATGTAGCAGGGGGGTGAGCGAGGTCATTGTAGACTATGACAGAGTGAGCACTTGGATTAGTGACCAGTCAAGGGGCTACATACGGGTCTTGATGGTGAAAGTGCGGGCCAAGCCGGAAAGCTTTCCTGAGGGGTGGTTGGCCATGAACGACAACAAGTGTTCCAACTTTGGAAACGATGAATACGGTGTTGTGTGGTGGTGCGAATATACTTACAAGCATCTTGCGGTCATCAGTTGCACCTGCATGGGTGATGGCATCAAGAGTCGCAGACTACGAGGCAAGGTTAAATGGTATGACGATAAGGTTCGGTAGACGACTGACTATGACGGACTCGTTTATTTCTTCGATGGGGCGTTTCATCTGGAGAAGTGAGTTGCTGAGTGAACAGCATCTTGAAGGGTAAACATACCAGGTCCTTAATGTGCGCCAAAGCCTTGTTAGTGGCCGCGTCACTGGAAGACGGAGTGACATCAGCAAGCGAGGTCGGCAAAGTTGAACCATTCTATGAACAATGTAAGCGTTAGACTGTATGTAAAAGCAAGCGCTTACTGCCTGGCTCTTGGAAGAAAAGCGGGTAGAGAAGGATCTGTTGAGAGTCATGGTAAGTGAAGACCTGAACTTTGAAACGAGCGTCAGACGTTTGAGGATTCTTATAGGCGGGGACTGGTACCGAGCTAGGGACCGGATGTAAGATCGAGTTTGAACCGAATAGCGCGTGTCCATCAATCAAATTTGTATTACTTCTTTACGAGATTCTATGCAGGAGAAGCCGTGCCGGGGTTTAAACGAGTTCTCCGCGAACGAATGAGGAAGATGTACTAGAATGGGCATGGTGTTGCTCAACGAGCAAGAGGTTGTGCTCGTCGTGGTGAACGATGAGCTCGCGGACGAAATTCATTTGGCTTTAATAGTGTTAAGACCCCGCTTCGACATCAAGAATGTTGTGACCTTGTGATAGGTTGTATTTTTGCACCATGTGAAATGGAGCTAACTTGGCAGTAAGCTGGTAAGCTGGGTAACGTACTTGTCCATACCCGGTGACGCGACACGTTAGCACGTGAGTTAACTTTTACCAATGGACCTCTACTTCATCAGACAACAATTCACTCTAGGCGCATACCCCGCCCTCATAGCACTCCCACTACCAGACCCATCTTCGTCTGACTACATCCCCACTTTGCTTTACAAGATCCGTGCACACCTGGCCCTTGGCGACAATTCGACCGCAATCGCCCTTGTTCCTGCCGACACGGAAAATGTCGCACTCCGAGCAGCAGGCGCCCTCGCAACGGGCGAACAGGGCCTAGAAGCGCTCCGCGATTTGTGCGTAGAGATAGAAGGCGATGAAGACTCTGAAGAATGGGAGAAAGAAATCGTTCAAGTGTTAGCTGCAACAGCATTCGTACGTGCAGGCGAAATAGAAGAAGCACTCGAAACACTCAGTGCTGAAGGGAAGACTGGTGATGAACCGTCAGCATACTCGTCTTTATGAAATCACTCGACTGATGTTGAATCGATAGAGCTGCGCTGTTGTCTCAGATATACCTCTCACTAGCTCGTCCAGCACTCGCCCAAAAGGTCCTAGCACCAGCATTGAAAGCAAACCCAGACGCACTCGTCCTCCAACTCGCAGAATCAGCCATCTCCCTCGTAACAGGCTCACAAGGCACAAGCGGTAACTCATCCCTCACAACTATCGTACCATCACTCACATCTAGCAGGCGAACCATACGCACCCGCACTCTCGTTCTATAACGAGCAAGTAGCTAACCCCTCCATTTCCTCCGCCGCTCTCCTAGTTGGCAGAGCAGTAGTCCGCATCCTCCGCGGCGAACTCTCTGCTGCCCAGAGCGATCTAGAAGAAGCAGAATCGATTCTCTCCCGCGCTAAATGCGAGCAAGGCTCGAGCGATATGCTTGCTGCTATGGTCGTAGCTGCTGGTTTAAGCGGCACCAAAAAAGGAGAGGCCGATGAACTATGGAGGTGAGTCTCCCTTTCCAATCACGAGCGGTTTTAACTGGGTCCACGTCAGCCGCTTGTTAAAGCAACATCCTTCCCATCCCATGGTCGCAGATATCGGTGCTAAAGATCTCTTGTTCAATGAATGCGCTTCCAAATTTGAAGTCCCCCCTAGGGCTATTGCTGTGGCGTAGAGTTGTCCATGTAATGTCAAGGGTAGTGAAATGCTGATCGATCACCCAAACACGTTCTCTTTCATGATCGACATCCTCCTTGCTTAAAAAACCTCATGTGGAAATCAGGTTGCCCTACGGAAAACCTTGTGTAACGAAATAATTGATCAAAGATAAGAACTTGTGAATGATTAAAGTAAATTGGCCTAGAAAATCGACTATTCGAAGAACAAGTCAAGGTCCAAGTCCGCGCTACAGATTAGCTTGCTGAACAGGCATTATCTCCTCTTGGGCTAAAATGCTCGAAATCCGGGTTGCGAGGTCTGAATGCTCCGTCTCAAATGCATTCTTCAAAAACCACTCCTTACTCATGTAATTCCGAATGCTACAAGACAATGTCAGCAGTGCACACCAGCAGAGCAAATGCCAACTCACCCATCCGGAAGGAGCACAACAACATTCAATCCCTCTGTCCCAGCGACTCGCCGCCCCTGTTCCGTCTTGAGCCAAGCCAAAGCACCGCTAAGTGCACTTCCGCTGCTCCCACCAACAAGCAAGCCCTCCTTCCTCATAAGAGCCTGCACAGCCTTGAACGCCTCGTCATCAGACGTCTTCACCCAATGATTCACATCCGCCTCATCCCGCGAAAGAACATCAGGAATGAAATCATAGCCTATACCCTCCACGACGTATGGGCTTCCTTCCCCGCTGGTGTTCAAATTGTTTGGGACTGCAAGGATGCTACCAATCTCGAGGGAAATGAGTGACAGAGTTAAGAGGGACAGCTGTGCATGACTCACTGGGTCGATGCCGACTACGATGCAGTCTGCGTTATGCGTCTTCTTGAGTGCGCGTGAGACGCCTGTGATGGTCCCGCCAGTACCTGCGCCCGCAACAAATGCGTCAACTTTCATCGAGGAAGGCCTTGTATGCGTAGATGGGGTTGAGATGACCGAGGCAATGATCTCTGGTCCGGTAGTATACTCATGAGCGAGCGGGTTATTCATCTGCATACACCAATCAGTAAAAGAGAACAACACTCCAGATCGCGCAGAACAACCTACATTCCGATACTGATCCAATATAACCCCATACTCAATCTCTCGCTGAAGCCTGCACGCAACACCTACGATCGTTAAGGAATTCAGCCACGAGGGGTTTAAGTATGCCAGTAGGGTGCTCTACCTATATGACTCCTGGGCGAATTCCAAGGCTCTTCATCGGGCGTACGGATAACCTGTGCGCCCAGCGCCCTCAAAAGTGCTTCTTTCTCCTAGAAGCCCCCTTGAGCATTAATGAACACCATATGACCAAACGCAATTCTCACAAGCGACATTTTCTTAGGCATGGTTATCACAACCGAGTATCCCTTATCTGTAGTATTCAGTTACCGTCCAGGCACTGTGAATAGCGTCTGTACCTTGATCGCGCATGCCATTGCCAATCCGATTCCTACATATCAAAGCCGAGTCAGTATGATGGCGGTGTTCGTGGGACTCGAGAAGCGTGAACAACCACTAACCGGTGTTCCCGGACGTGGGCTCGATGACGACGCTCTTCCCGGGGATAAGTTTGCCCTCCTTTTCTGCGGCTAGCACCATCGCTTTCGCGATTCGGTCCTTGACGGAACCGCCTGCAGAGACGAACTCCAATTTGCCCACTAGGCCAAAACGGACGTTAGCCTGCTATGTTATGAAATAAGGCTCCACAGGAAGCACGTACGGAGATTGCATTTGAGGCCATGATCTGCGGCGATCTTGTCGAGCCTGATGAGGGGGGTGTTGCCTACGGCATCGAGCGCGCTGTCTAGTATACGTCTTGGAGTAAATTCCATGGTGGGTGGTGGTGGTGGTTGAAAAAATAAAGATGGCCACAGCGTGACGACGGTCATATCGTTCATCGATCTAAATATTTGATCGGAACCGAACCGGCTCGGATCTACTACATTCCGAACTCGAAGTTCACAGCAAAAGAAGTAAAATAGCACTTGCGTTCGTTTGTCAAACTACACAGCTAATACCTAGTATACACAGCATCACGATTCGGAGACGCTCACTGGCACATATGAGAACTTCAGCGTCCTGTCCTTCAGGCGATCTTCATCCAAGGGCCATTTCCTCCCCATCCACGTCGCCAACTCCGTATGCTCTCTGTACAAATTCCCTATATTCGGGTGGATGAGGACGCTTTGAAACGGGTTGGTTAGCGAGTTAAAAAATACTATTATTGTATTGATGACACGTACTCGCATGGCCCCCGGTGGATGACGAGCCAGGAAAAGAACGCTCCGGTCTGGTGCGGGGTGAACGTGTCTACTTCGAACACGGCTGTAGGGTGGGGCCCTTGAATGGATAAGGGTGAGTACACGCTGTGCTGCTGCTTTTATGGGACAAGCGGGTGCGTACCGGCTGGTTTATTGTAGAACTTGAAGATACGCAGCTACCACGGGAGCGTTAACGAATGACCACCGGACATCACCAGAGAAGCGCCTACCTCTGGAAACTCCCTTCTTATGCGCTCGTATAATTCTTTCGCATACTGCGCCTGAGCAGGTACGTCGGGCATGTGGTAAACTAGCATTCAGTGGTGAGATTGAGGCACCAATCGCATGTGGTACACTCACTGTGGAAGTCAAAACCATTCCTAGTCGGATCAATTGGTTTCGGGAATTCCTCGTAGGCGGCCGAGCGCGGACCAGGTGGGTTGTACAGGGATTTTCCGTCGGCATTGAAAGTTGTCGGAAGAGGCTCTGCATCTTCATACCCTTCTAGAAGAGATGGCCATTCACTCTTCTTTGCCATGGGAGTGTAGTGTTGTGCTTCTGTAGTTGCCATCGGACGTTACGAGCAACGACGACAAGAGTAGAGTCCGATTGCTTTCCTGTCGTAGGGCACGGTGGGTATGAGTCGTATGTTTTTGGTAACCTATATCAGGCGGATCATACTCGGTTCCTTCAAAGTTCAAATAAACCTCCTTGAAGGAACAAACTCCAGATACCCTCACGGCATTCACAACCAAAAGACCCTGAACATGTTCGCTTCGACGCAGTGTTGGCCCCCAGCCTTCGTCGAGTGGTATCATATAACGACTTCACCATATTCCTTCCCGCATCATGCTTCTCCTCTGTGACTTCTGTTGCCAGCGTCTTTCCTTCATTGATGTCCCTCCTTCAGCTTCGTAGTGTTTTCATTGCCACTCTTGTTGCTGACGGGGCAACTAATCTTCGGACGTATTATTTTAATGCACCCTGGCCCAACCCTTGCCGTCTAATCCGAAAATCTAGAAGCGAACTTTTTGAACCTTTGAGAATGCACAACTCGAGCCTGATTTGGTTAGTTTGCACAGTTCGAGCCTGACTACGCTTCTTTGATCACTATTGCGCCTAGATGCACCTACGACCCAATTCATGTCCCTCTTGTTATTGGGAAGAACTCATGATACTTTGCAGTGTCGCGTCTCTTGAAATTCATGTTCGAAAATGCATTGAATTCGCCCACCGCAAAGCAGGAAACAAATCCACCCAAGAACTAGAGTCTTATGGTAAGCGGGATTTATTATCAATCGTTCCAGGGTTTGCAACGAGCCACGATATATCTCTACATAGTATACGTGAATAAGCAGTGTCTTCCTGGTGTAAGACCGATGACACAGAAATGGAGGACCTTCATAGAGGACGCTCCGAAACCGAGTATCTCTTTAACTTGAATGACTCGGAGGACCATGAAGACGTTCCTCATACAATGGCCATCTCTTTCCAATCCATGTCGCCAACTCTGTGTGATCTTTGAGTGCATTGCCAGTGTTCGGGTGGACGAGAACGCTTTGAAACGCGTGGCTGGGTCAACGAGCTGATGTGAAACACTATGAATGTGACACGTACTCGCAAGGCCCCCGGTTGACGACAAGCCAGGAAAAGAATGCTCCGGTCTGGTGAGGGCTGAATGTATTTACCTCAAACATGGCGGTAGGGTGGGGACCTCGAAAGAATAAGTGTGAGTACCACGTTGTGTTGTATCGATGGGATAAACGGATGCGCACCAATTGCTTTATCCCAGAGCTTATACAACCGCAACTGCGTCACGAGGAAAGAATAAACGGCGGCTACTGGATGATGCAAGAGAAAGAACTTACCTCTGGAAACTCCCTCCTTACACGCTCGTGTAGTTCTTTCGCAAACTGCGCATGAGCAGCCACGGCGGGCATGTAATAAACTGACATCAATGGTGAAATCGAAGTATCACTACATGTGATATGCTCGCTCACTGTGGAAGTCGAAACCATTCTTAGACGGATCAAATGGTTTTGGGAATTCGTCATAAACGGCTGAGCGCGGACCAGGTGGGTTGTACAGAGATTTTCCGTCGGGATTGAGAGTAGTTGGAAGGGGTTCTGCGCCTTCATACCCTGCTAGAGGAGATGGCCACTGACTCATGTTTACAATAGGATAGGGGGCGTTGGATTCTGTGAGGTCGGTTTGACTTTACGAGGAACGACAAGAGTAGAGCCTACTTGGGGAGACCTTATAGATGTTCGGAACTTTGTTCGGTAGAGAGGAGGATTGGTAATAATTTGCATTCGTCACCGGCATGACATTGATCACTCAGCAAGAAAGTCGACTGCGCAGCGCTAAGTCCGTCTATGAAGAGGATTATATTTGCCATCGAAAACAATTCTATTGCCGCGTGTTGTGAGCCTGTTCAAACTTGTATTGCAGATAGTGGAATTGGTCCAGATCTCCAGAGTGTTTAGGAGTCCGCCGCGGGAGATTGCAAATAGAAGAAGTTGAACTCGAGTACGTTGGCAGTGGGCACGCTTCAAGTAACCTAGCAAGGTGGAGAACGCGAGAGTGACTGAAAAGGTGTTTCGTACGTGGGCGCGAGCAATATTGCTGAGCTCCTGTTAGGCCGCCCCTACCTTGCGGATGCGCGCCCTCCAGTTTGCAACTGAAGCTGCATCACCATCACTTCCACTGCTCAAGCAGCTTCACTAGGATATTCTTGTGTTGGAGATGACGTCGGGTTATTCGGATATCTACGAGATCCATGGGGACGACTTCGTTGCTGGCTCAAGTATGTGCATCTGATGGACGCGTTGAAAGATGAAAGATGAGATGAATAAGGAGCAGTGATGCATCGATGAGCCGTGGCCCGTGCGAAGGCCGTTCCAGTTGTCGGTACCCGGAGAATGATGGTGTTGTGTTTCAAGACCTCACACAGAAACTATTAGCGGAGATGATTGTTCTAAGAGACGACGACACTTTCACTTGACCTAGTTTTCTACCGGCGTCCGTCATTGACGACGTCGACAACAACGCTCATGCTATCACTGACTTCCAAAGTAGCCAATGTCAGCATCTTCGATCAGGTATCCAGAAATCTAGCTAGCATAGGTTGCATACCCTTGGCAGACTACCTGTACGGCTCCCAATCCATCCCAGCACCAGGACCAACACCACCAGCACCACAGGAAACCCTGTCTACTCCCCAAAATACTCCCATTCAACGCCCACAGCTCCCCACGCCAGCCATAACCAAGACCTCAGTTGACACCGTTTCAGCAAACGCTATCAGCCGTTTACATCAAACATCTCAACGCACATTTGGATCCATCGTGCCACTCAATTTTGAATTTATCGAGGAAGCCGGCCAGCGCAGTGCGTATCCGCCCTCAAATCAAATCATCATCATCCTCATAACTGCACAGGCAAGAAATGTATATTGACGATCTCTCGTCCCAACGGAAGCACTCGTTCTTATGCAACAGACCCCATATATTCTCGCAAATCCGATGCAAAATCTGCTGCAGCCACTCTCGCGATCGAAATGGGCGCACTGGATTTCATTATTCAGGGAGATCCTGAAGAGCTCAAACCTAAACGTGGACTCGTCCTTGCCTCTATCAATAGCTCACAAAACAGGGAGCGTCCACGGGCAGACATAGAATCAACTGATGATCCCGACGGCAATAACGCGATTGAGCAAATTGAGACCTGCTACGCAGAGTGGCGAGGAGGTTCCATCGCACCACATTGGGTGGCATTATTAGAGCCCAAAGTCGGTCACAGTAAGTATCAAAATCTCAGATATGCGGACCCTGTTAAACTTAGGACATCATAGCTCAAGGTTGTGCGCTTAGAATTGAGCTTTCACCGCATGTAATCAAGGTCTATGCATCCGATACCATCTATAACACGTACAACGAAGCAAAGGTTGCGTGTGCGGAAGCTGCTCTCTGCGAGGGCGTTCTCGACTTTATCAAACACGGAAACGGCCAAGTACGCCCTGCATCCCCCCAACTATACTCACACCCCAGTTCTTCCGATATCAATAGCGTCTCAGCCAACAAACAACCTCCATTGACTCTCCAGGCATTCTACGATTCCCTCCCCCGCCCATTTCCTGAATCGTTTGAAAGCAAAGACGCCAACGAATTTGGTGCACCTGGATACATGAATACCCTCGTACAAAACGCAAGAGGCGGAAAGTTGACCATGACATTCATTTTTACGTCAGACGGAACTCCAGGACGTACGTATTCCCATAATTACGCTCACATCAATGATTCACTCTATCTAGTCCACGGCTGTTTCCTCCGCTTAGAAAGACCCACGGAATACAGAGCATACATCGTCGATCCCAGGTTCCCAAAACGCGCAGATGCAAAGGCGGCCGTATGCCTTCAAGCGCTGTCTCACGGTGCTGGAGAATATATGCGCACGATAGGAAAGGCTGTCGAGGCGAGAGTCACGCCTTTGATGAAAACATGGGTGAACGATCAAATATACCCTGTCCTCCTGTCCGAGTATAATAAACTCAGGGGCCGACATCCCAATTTTACTTATGAGAAAGAGAAAGATGGTCCGTTGTCGTTTCTTCTCATTACCATATCACCTCGCATGCTCATTATGTATAGCCTTTGGATGCACGATGACGCTCCATCTCACTGCCGATCCTACGCCCGACCAAACACGAACCTGGACGGTATCGAATGACTACCGCAACAAAGGAGATGCCAAAGTAGCTGTCATCTGCATTGCAATCGAACAAGGCGCGATGGAATTTATCCGGTTTCGAGGCGAACCTCCTCCTCCCGGCTACACAACCCCATATTCCCTGGAGACTTTCGACCCTGAATCGTCTCAGAAATCTAACGGGAAGCGAAAGATGGTTGAGGATGCTCACTCGCAAGGTGAGCGTGAAAAGCCTGCAAAACGACAGAAGAAAGCAAAGCTGGAGGGCGCTGGCCTACCGACAACCAAACACGGTAACAAGAAAGAGAAAGGCAGCACCCACACCCATAGCACTCTCGAATCTGGCATCATCTGTGCAGGGCAAACTTCCCGAAAAGGGTACGTCTCGGCACCGTATCAGCCAGGGCTTGGGGATGAGAGTGGTTCTGGGACTGCGTACCCTCTACCGCAGGTGCCCCCGAATCCCATTCCACCTACTAGACCTGATCAGATGTCTATGCCTCCTTACGCGTATTCTTCTGTGCAAGGTGGTCATAGGCGTCCGCTTTCAGCGCAGGCTTTCGCTGGAGCTTCGGGCTCAGGTACCGGTTTTGGAGGTGGCGGGTTTATGGGTGCGAAGCGGTTACGTGTTTCATCTGAGCTAGAACCTGGCGAAGTTATTTAAACTTCACTGGATGGAGTGGTGTTTGAGACGGTTCGTCATTACTTTTGAATCAAGTTACACTGCGCACTTCAGCTTATACGAATGCCACGTCACCTACTAGCTAGTCATGTATTCTCCCTTACTCAACATCACTACTGCAAATTTGTGATGATAATCACCGTTAGTGTTGTTCCGACCGGTCTTGGTAGTCCTCGTGTGTGTAAATTGACTTCGTACGACGAACCAAGTGGAGGAGAGTCGAGCAACGTACCCCCCTGGCCATTATCATTGTTTCACTGTCTCGAAAACCTTGCTAGCGGCCTTTATACCAGAATCAAGCAGCAGGCCGTCCTGTCTGATCTTGAAGAGTCCATTGAACTCCCTCGAGCTGTGCTACTCCTCCGTTCCTCCGGCAATTCTGGTTGAAACGGGTTTCTCAGCACTCTTGCCTTTATGTCAGATTCAGCTGCATGGCATTCCGTCCGACCTTGATGATGCATTTAGGTCGTGTCTGCAAGTCTCAGTCAACTTCCTCAAACAGCATTACTGTGCTGATCCCGCAGAAGATATTCGGTTTAGGTAATGTGCGGAATCTCAGGTTGTGCGGTACTGCTCAAAACGATGCCAGCGTGATTCCTAGTACAGTCACCACAGGTGGTGCTGTACATTTTGAAAGACAACTGTCGGTAAGTCTTTCGATGTTCAGCTGCGCTCCGTTTTCATTGATAGCTTATCTAGGCATATCAGCACCGCAGTATGTGAATTATAACCTGTGTCAGCTAGCTGCCCCGCGAGCGGGTCCACGACCAGAAGTTGGTCGAGAACAACCCGTCTCGAGCTTGCTCTAGATAAGAGCGATGTATCAGTTCGACCACTTCGACACCGCCTCTTTCTGTTCAATAGGCTCTCTGAAAACAACTCGAAGAAATCTTATTGTCCTCGAAATTGCAAGATTTCAGCGCCCACGGGTTATTCTTGTATTCGGTCATCGCGATCAACGATCGATATTTGTCAGAGCAGACTTTATTCATTCCACGTACTGTATTAAACATGGAGACGAGGACAGGGATTCTAACTGTTCCCGTGCGTGAAGTCTTGTCGCTCGGCTCTCCGTTTTACCCCGTGGTTTATAAGTGCGTTCTTGTTTTTGAATTTGCAGTCTTTCATCGCAATACTAAACTTGCGTGTCAGCAGTGGTCTGGTGCGTCGTTGGTGAAACATACAAGCATGAAGCATACCATATCATTGTCTCTCATAGCTGCTTAGACGGCGTGTCACGAGGTGTGACAAATTCCGTTTCACAAAGACCTTTGGCGGGTCTTCAAGGGACAAAGAGTCGACGGTCACCTTCGGCATTTATTGGTGCCACTCCCTTCGGTTATAAATCCAGCTTTGATCAAATGTTCTTGAACACCTGCCACGTCCGCTAAGCTCAGCTGCACTACCATCTCGCATTCCTATTGTGCTTCGCCGCAGACTCTTCTGTCATTCCATTGTTTTGATACCCCCAAGTCGTATCCACACACCCTCGGCATCACGAATCGTTTTCCTCCATATCTACTTGCGAAAGCCACAGTCAGCTTTCTTTCAATTCATAAGCCACCCAGTCGAACCATATTGCACGCCAACCCTTCACGTGAATAATGAATGGCATAAATTTCTCGCCTAGTTTCTTCTTGAATCTCATTGCCGAACCGAATCCCTGCTCCGCATCTGTGGCCCCAGCAAAATCCATGTCCTGGCTGCGGACAATGGGCTGTGACGTCTCGACGAGTTTGATGCACAAACAATCTACCCAATTACGCGAATCTTACTTTCATGCATTCTTCAACTGTTCTCGGATGTCGAGCCCTTGCCGTCGGGTCATCAACTTCAACCCGGATGCACCTATAGAATGTCAAAAGGCCATACCTCCAGCGCCCGCGCCTCCTCGTGGCAGCACCAAAGTGCCGGCCATGCATATAACAGATGCTGTTGCTGCGAAATCGGTGCCGTCCAAAGACTTCTCACACAAACCTTGGAAAAATATCGCCATAACCGAATACGATGACGCGGAGTTCGAGGAACTGCAAGCACGGATGGTGTTTACATGGCCGCCCGACTTAGCAGCCTATCGAAGAGCGGTCGAGGAGGAGAGGGGCTGGTGTGGGGCGGCAGAGTATTCTGATGAAAACATTAGCCCTGCGGCCTTCTGTGGCGCTTCTTCCATAGGGTCGGCAAGCACAATAGACAGTCCCATGATCTTGACGCCGACTCAACAAGACTACTACGCCCAGACAGCCTGTGTACCGTTGACTATTCCCCACAAGGCATCCACGGAGCCCGAGGCCGGCGCTTTCAAGAAGGTAGTGGGGCTTCAGAGATTGAGGCTTAAGGCACCCCCTCCCCTCAGTGTCAATGGCAAGAATTTGAAGAAAAACGTAAAGGATGTCATCAACGAGATTGGATGCACCCTACTGATCGGGGAAGGTGAGCGCACTGCACGGGATATATGGGTAAGTTTTTCATATCGCTGTGTCGAGCTTAATTCTAAGCTATAAGCAGATGCTAAGTCCGCTGACGGCAGCGATGAATATTACTAGCAAGTTATCTGCGGGGGTCCTCCGCAATACTCATACCTTTTCTGATGAACTATTAATCTGATGTGACCTTAATTTTCATTTATCACTGTAGCATTACGGCCCAAGGTTCAATGTATTTGCATCTTCCTTGCCCTGTAGCAATATTATATTTATAATTGACGCTCCTCTGTCGCCACTGTAAGACTATCAGCATGAATCACTAGTCAAATTACTCACTCACTAGCAGGTACCATTAGACACGAGTCGTTGTCGAAACCACGACGGAAGTAATTGACCACTCGAATCTGAACGCCGTGGATGGACTTGCGGCTGAAAATACTGTGACAATGCTTGACATATTCCTGGACTGATTGGCCTGAAGTTATGACAACCTTGACTTGGTGAAATGAAATCTCCCGGTACGCTCACACATCAATGAACTGCATACTCACCTCGGAAACACCTTTGTGTTCATTTCGAATTTAGCCGGTGACATGGAAAACAGTGAACCGCAGCTTCAGTGCGGAGGCTCATTCCATAACGGCAGCTATACCCACTCCCCTCGAGAAACCTGTCACAGAACTTGGACAGGAGAACAATCAAGGTAGAAGCAAAAGCCACCCGGTGCACTCATCTCGTACTTAAATACCTGGGATGCCGCTGATTCGAGGATATTCGGAAGCTCAAAGGATTCTCTCATTATTGCTTCCCTGGCCTTGTTCTTCGACATTTCGAGGTGCCGCATGTGATGGGACTATCACTGTGAGCAATTTGCTATTCCAGTGAAATCACCGTTCCAGACAAACTCGCACAAGCAACCTCCAACTTTGGACTGCGCGGAGAATCTACAACATGCCCAAGGCCTTGTTGTATGAATCAGCACCGGAACAGATGGACCGTGCGCGTGAAATTAAACAATAGAAATGCAACGTCGTTTATTGTGCCAGAGTCACCGTGATGAGAGTTTCAGGTCAGTGCCAGTGGGACTGGTGGCGTGGCATTGTTTGTACACGACAAATCCAGCTTCGCCTAAAGCTGGCAAGGTGATTCACCTGATTGACTATCACTTGCAGTATATAAAGGACGCCGTTACCGATAAGCCACACCATGTATCGATATTCCCATTGCCCAAGCCTGTCTCTCCTCTCACAATCCATGGCCCTCTCACGAGTCACGACTTCATCCTTGCGCCCCGTCTTTGCATTCCAGAGGAATGCTCAGGCTGCAGCACAAGATGAATCGTACGTCCTGTTTTACACCAGCGCTCCACATGCATTGCAGTGGATAAGAATGGTGTATCATACGTCTAAGTCTATTTAAACCCCATCGCAAGTCACAGCCAAAGTATCTGGGGGCTACTTCCAGCGGCAGCTTACTAGTCAGTGTCCTTGTATTTCTCAAGCGCAAGTCAGCCGTCCAATACATATTGAACTTTCACTAGCACTCCCCGGTATCGCACAAGCCGATTTTTTTCGGTGTCGCCATGGACGACAATGTGACAGTTATCATTGCCACTTTCCCAAGAATGGTCTTCACCCTGGCGACTGAATTCATTCAATTTCATTGGCATAGAGAGCATCAAGTAGGCCAGCCACTTTGAAGAGTTGCCTCGCCAAGAACATCGGTGTCGTACAAGTGGACTGTGCAATGATATGATTATGACGAACTCCAAAACACATGTCTGGACGGCAATGGCGGCTCCTGCATAACGGATTCTGACCTCGTCATGTACGTTTTATAATCCATGTGTATTTGAACATCGAGGTGAGTTGTGGGAGGATAATTCCTACGGAACCCAGGTCAGCGGAGACTCAAATGTATCCGAACATATTTTCGGATTTTGTGTCCGGATGCTGTTCACCTGAGAGCAAAATTTTGTCCAGACTCCTGAACCAGGTCCTCAAAGATTAAAAATTGCGTTGTTTCTAATTTGCGTCCACAGGAATCGAACATTGGTGTTTTCCGCTATACTACTCGAGCATATGCCATATCCCACAA
This sequence comes from Suillus luteus UH-Slu-Lm8-n1, assembly GCA_000827255.1. Taxonomy (NCBI): domain Eukaryota; kingdom Fungi; phylum Basidiomycota; class Agaricomycetes; order Boletales; family Suillaceae; genus Suillus; species Suillus luteus. Next base: position 117,116 of record KN835139.1, read on the forward strand.
GCAATAGCCCATTTCCAGACTTCGACACCACGTCCAGACGTTTGATGTCCAAATGGCAACCTGGGTTAAACTGTCTTTCGGGTCAATGTATGTCCAGATGCGGCCTTGGAGATTATCATGGTCTTGTTGCGGGCGATTTCTTCGAGATCTGCGCCCTTATAACTAAATAAGAATGGGGTCACATCGACTCGATAGCAAAATCCATCGTCGGCCGATGTTCAGATAAGACATTTGAAAATTGCGTTTGTTGTGGCTAATTCTATCCACGTTGCAAAGCAGTCTCGATACAAGAAAACGTTGTCTGAAGGAAGCCACGAAGCATCGATGAAGTTTTATTACAGGTTCGTACGTTATTCGTCCAGCTACACCATTCTTTCTTGGCTTGTGATTCTCGGAGCCGGCGGAGGTGCGCGAGCAAATCACAGGATCGGCTGGTACCTACGAGTCCCCCCGAATCCTTTCTGTACCCTAAAATGTTTTTATCCGAGGGTCGATACGCTGCTCGTGACCTGGGCGATTGACGTTTTCCAGAAATACCTGTGTTTGATGGAGATATGTGATACTTTGAAATTCACACGCTGTACCGGGTGAGAAATGAAAAAGAGTCGCGGTTAGTTATTGGGACCTACAAGGACCTATGACTGTTCAATCTCCAAGCATCGCTGGCATCGATGATTGAAGAGGAAACTCTTGTTGGGTGGTGGTAGCTGCAGTTACTATTACGAACAAGTCTGCAGGGCCGGGCGTTATGTAGCACTAAACACGAGGGGCTATTGCATAAAATGATAACGTAGAAACATGCTTATGCCGAAAGAGATTTATTATTTATTCGTTACTGCATAGTCTGTACGTTTACGCCGTCAACGTCAACGAAGGAAACGAGCAAGCCGCGCCCGAGGGTTGGGAAAGAGTCTTTGAACGTCAACCATCACGACATTGATTCATACCAAGGCTATACCAGCTATACCCTCTCTTTCTCCTTCCAGCGCTACTTTAGCTTTACCTGTCGACGACAACGTCGAGCTCGCTGTCTTTGACAACGATAAACACATTCTCTAAATCTAATGAAGCAACCACCACCGTCCCCTTCGTCAGCCCGGTCCCCGCGCAATCAACTAATCGGCCACCCAACTTTGGACCTGCATCACTCCCATCATCATCATCTCTCTCCCACTAGTAATTACCAACTACCGACGAATTCTCCAAAACCTACCAAGAGCTCTGCATTTAAAGGTTTACAGTCTGTTTTTCAGCGCAAACCACCAGATCGCTCGTTGTCTTCGAATTCGCTCCGCTCTTCTTATTCAGCTTCCAACGCATCCGCCACAGATACTCACAGCCCCCATCCATACGCCGCAATGCCTCCTGCTCCTTTACCTGTTGTATCAACCAATGAACATATCGAAGACGAACAAGAATGTCCTGTATGTCTTGAACCGTTGAGTTTCAGCTTCAGACTTCCCGGAGAAAAACCCCATGTAGTACCAGAGTGTGGTCACTCTCTTCACGAGGTCAGCCCCCTTATCGTAGTTATCCTAGTCCATCATGCTCCTGCTCATCTTATCATAGGCATGCTTTACTGCTGTATATGGCCCTCCACCAGCGCAATCTCGCTCTGCAGTGCCTCGCAAATCAAATCTTGGCGTCTGTGGTGTTTGCAGACGACCTATGAAAATTGGCGACGGAGACGGTAGCAAAAACAACAGTGAGTCACGCTAGGCACAAGCTATCTATTGATCTCACCATGTTACAGAACTCGCCGCTCTGACTGGCATGGGCAATCCCCATTCTTCTGCGGTCTATCCTGGGCGAGATCAAGGTTCACGCTCTCGCCACAGCCCAGTTCCTCAACAACCCTACGATCCCACAGATGACGACCCAATAGACCACGCTGTCTCAGTCAAGTCAACGCCCAGCGAATCACATTACATTGTCGCACCCTCCATCCAAGTCCGCCCCGAATTTTCTTCTATCACCCGGAATGGCGAAACTTATCAACCTTTGACCTGCATTGTTGTAATCGAGTTACCTGCCAGGCGTGGAACGACTCATGTTCCGGGTCCTATTATGGCGGATGCATACGGTTCTCGGAGCGCCCATACGCTCACACGAAGTGATACTGTAACGGAACTGCCTCATCCGTCCCAAAGACAAAATGATACCACGCGACACCCATCCCAAAATCAGCGTTATGATTCACGTACCGAGCCATGGTCATCTACCAATGAGGCCGAGGCTTCCCGTTTTAGGCCAGGTCCACCAGCGGAGGAAGAGGGCGAAGAATCATCACCTTTCAACGCTATCGTTGAGGATTTGCGCAACCGAATAATTGATTGGAAGGGCCACGCGTTATCTGGCCTCGGCCCCCTGCAAATGTATGACATGCTGTCTGTCCGTCGAGATGCTCTTGTGCGGGAGTTTTTCGTGTACCTATTCAAGGAGGCCATCATTTGCGTTGTAGAGGAGAAAAAGCGGTCTCTTGGCCGGTTCCTGTCGTCGCCAGCCTTCAACGACGCCCCGACGTCCGTTTCAGGTTCAAGCAACCAGTCCAACAAGGGTGTTCTGCGCCTCAAGGGTCGCATTTATGTGCGACATATCAAGCGTATCACTGCGAGCACAAGCGGGGAAATGAGTCTTACGATCGAAATGGAAGATGAGCGACTCGATTCCTTCATCCTTGTTTTCAAAGATCGCTCTTCCATGGATGCGTGGAAGAGCCAAATCCAGGGCTTAGTGAACTCCTTCCAAAATCAAGCATCGCCGCCGCAGCCGCCCATTGACCGTGGCCTGGACATGGATGAGTTCGGGGGTTCAGGAAAGGCTGCTCGGATGCTTAGCGGGAGCACTGCATCCACATCACCAAGTACAGTCGACAGTCTGCTCCAGGGCTCCTCACGCTCCACCATGTCCTCGTTGACTTCCCATGGTTCTGTGCCGCAACCTCATTCTAGACAGATGCATAGCAAACTTCAACCGCTCGGTGAGGACGATGTACTTTCGCACTATGAGACACATTCTTCAGGCTTGGTCGCACCACATGTATCTGCTGGTCCCTCAAATTCACTTGCTCCCCTCCCACATCCGGCACTCGATCTCATTCTTATCGTGTCACTCCCTCCACCGAGTGCTCCCCGCAGCACCGCGGCGCTTAAGCTTCGCGTCATCAAGACATCATTGGACTTTATCCTCGCTTCTCTCGGAACCAAAGACCGTTTGAGTCTCGTCACTTTTGAAGTAGGACCTGGCGGACGTGTGCGCAAGACACCTTACCTTTGCGTTGGCAAGGCGCTCAGCCGAGGGAGGCTGTCTAAATTCATTGATGAAATCGGACGTCTGGATGAGGGACAAGATGACGAGTTCCTGGTGAGAGCTTCCAAAGAGGAAAAGACGGACGTCGTCACTGCAGTTAATCATGGTGAGTGCTCACCTTTTCATCTTTACTTTCTGCTGACATGTGTCTTGAAGGTCTCGATGTTGTACTTCAGCGCAAAACTCGCAATCCTATCTCGGGGATGGTCCTGGTGAGCGATGCTGCAGACAGCACGAGACGTGCACAGATGGATCTTGTTCTTGCCCGTGCCGAAGCTGCAAACATGCCCATTCACTCGTTCGGCTATGGTCGCTCGCACGACCCTGCTTCGCTCTGGCTCATGTCGAACCACACCAGCGGGACATACACCTTCGTCAAGGACTGGTATGACCTCCGCAGCTGTCTCGCAGGCTGTGTCGGCGGCATGATGTCCATTGGCCTGCTTAACATGAAGCTGCACATGAAGATTGTCGATGGTCAGCGCTTCCGCATCCGCAAGGTCTCCGGTGGGCCTTCATCTATCCTTTCTACCGATGGCCACAATGTCGACATCGACGTTGGCGAGCTTCGCTATGGCGAATGCAAAGAGATGCTCATAGAGTGTGAGCTCGACAACACCGAGATTCGCCGTCCTGCGCAGAACAGTAATCGCGCTCTCAATGCCACGGATCAGTTCGTGCAGAGCATGGGTCTTGATTCTATGACTATTGACGATGGCGCTGATCTCGTCGACGGCATGATGGACCGGATGATCGATGAGGTTCCAGTATTCGAAGTTGACGGATCTTTCTATGATCCCAGCGCGTCGAAACAAGTTTCACGTCTTGCCCATCCCGTCCTCTTGACGATCACTCTCCTTCCTCAGTCTAGCTCTACCTCACCCAAGCCAGTCAAACCATCGGATCCTGTGATCGTCCGGCGCAGAATGGAACTTCTCGCTTCTGACATGATCACGCGCGCCCTCGTCCTCGTTTCGAGGAAAAATTACCCTCAGGCGCAGAAGATCATGAACGAGACCAAACGCATCTTGCATACTGTGCTGCAGAGCATCTCCAAAACACTTCCTCCGCCCAATCCCGAAGGCACGATGATGCGCAACCGCAAGGATATCCTCACTCTTGCTGCGGTGCGTGCGATGCAGGCCATACTGCAAGACCTTCAGATTTTGGTGGAGGCTTTAGAAGAAAATGTCGAGCTGTTTGCACATGACCAACGGAATTTTGGTGCACAGCAGGTGCGTGCATATTTTTTGAAAGTTTCACAAGTAAAACTAACTGCGGGCCATGATTATAGGCCATGATATTACGCGACCAGAAGAGTTGGAACGGACGTAGCGCCACAGAACGCTTGTTCTGGACCATCGACAACTCCATAGAGCTGGTTTCTCGGAGTACCGATTGGGTGGCGCGCGACTGATACCCCATAAGGCAGCATCTCTTTTCCATGTTTTATTTTTTTCATTTTTTATTATGCCTCGTGACTGGTTTCCCTATCTAAATTGTGTTCGTGCTTTCTCGTTCTGTTATGTTTTGTGGTCGTTCTAGCGTGGTTTCAACCCCATTACGTTCCTTTCCCTGCGCCACCATCCTTTCTCAAGTATTACCCAGTTCTGGATTGCCTTAATGTAACCCCTCGCGGCCTCGTCTTTATGTCGAGACACGCGCTTCATGACTCGTCTCTGCCTGGATGTTCCTGATTTTTATTCTCGCGTGTTCCTTCTCATTATATATCCACGCCCGCTTCCCATGACTGTTTTCTTTATTCTTGGTCCAAGAAGGTGGGAGTAATGTAGTTGGTTGATTATGTAGGAACGAATGAAGATTTTGATCACCATTCTTCCGTTCATTATAAGGAATATAAGGTGCTTGTGTATGATGAAATGTGGTATCAGGCCGCGATGGCAGGTTGTCGGTGTCTATTCATAGCCTAGTCGTTGGCGCTCTTCGCGATCACGTTCAAGTTTTATGACTTTATTTTCAGTTTCGGTGAGGACGTCGTCCCATGCCACGAAAAGTTCTGAGAGCGCATCCACCTGAAAAACAGTAAGTCAAATTGCAAGAATTGGTTGAGGATGTACGATGGAATACCCACATGAGTAGCATGTCTGTCGACAAGAGCTGCAATTCGCTTCTCTAGCAACGTAGCTAGTTTAATATCCTCCTGGTGCGCTTTCAAAAGCGCGCCCAAACGAGGTTGCAAGGCCTCGTAGTCTAAAGACAATAAAAATGAGATCTCGGCGAACAATCAGTGAGGGTCTGCACGACGGACCTGCGAGCTTTCCAGCTGCTGTTACGCCTTTTTGTTCTAGCATTTCAATCTCGCGCATGTCCCTATCCGCAGCTCGAATTTCTGGTTCCATCTCTACCAGGAGCGCTTCTAGTTCTTCTGGGGACATGTTTTCGTATGTCGGAGCTGGCCCAGGGAGTACTCCTGACAGAGCGAATGCTGCAGTTAGCAGATGGGCATGTAGGTCATCTAGGATGAACGCGTCAGAAACGTGATGAAAGACGTGTCAGCGACCTTACATTTGCTCATGAACCTCTGAAGACTGTCGTTGGATTGTATGACGTTGTCGAGGCGCCGTTGTACGTCCCCGGCTAGGTTAAGAAGGGTTTCACCATGCTTGAGCTCTGGCACTTTGTCCTTCCCTTTGCGATCCCGCGCATCCTGCCGCACGCCTAAAAGCAGCGCTTCGAGCCAGCGGAGTCTCAGCTCCAGCGATAGGACAGGATCTATGGCGGGAGGTGCGGTTGATGGTTCGAGTTGTGCTACAGGCATCACAGCAGCAGTCGGCTGTTCCGCAGATAGCTCTGACTGGACATCATCTAAAGGTTCCACGCGTTCCTCGAGTGATTGCGAAGCAGATGCGACACTCATTTGATGTGCAAGTTGGCCAGGTGGAGGTGATGACGGCGGAGGCGTGGAAGATATTATACGGTGTCGTTGGAAATCTCCCAAGAATACACTCCCGATAGCTGACATGGAGACAGACCGTCAATCGTGAGATATTGCCTGATATTGCGCTTGTATCAATACTTCGTGGGTCTTGTGTTGTTCGTTAAACGATCTACTAGCTAGGTGGCCTACTAGATAAGGGTCAAAAACTTGAAGCCTCGTGCCTTTTCACTAAAAGTTATCTGTGGCACTTGCTATATCTGTGATCAGTCTGGCGGACGGTCGCGCCAACCGTGACCTCCAGGGCCCAGGCGCGTCTCATGACATTCGCAAGTTAAATATTCACATACGAAAGTAGAAGCGTTTGAATGTCCAGTGTTCAATATATATCTAGCCTTGGTACTAACTACCATGGCCATAGTTGTACAAATAAGTTAGAGAATATGATACATGCGGCTTCCAGGCGAACAGTTGATATCGTGTGGTATGTCAGTAGTAATAAATAGAGTGAGTTAGGTTTCAGTAATGTATATGGTTAGAAATAGCTTAGATATATCTCCAGGGTCATTCCATGTATGAGAAACTTTGACGACGCACCAAGGGATATAATACATCATTGATCACTGAAGATCAAGAAGTCGTACTCCGTACGTTTGCGGAGGAAATACCTCAAGCTCCGCAATGATACGTTCTCTTGTGGATACTCGTCTGAACAGGCCATCTTGACGATGTTCCAGCAGCATCGCAAAGAACGGGTTCTTGAGTCGTTGACGAAGTAGTAGCATGGTGGTGTTGTATACGTGCGAAGAGGCATAAGACAGTCGCGGATCCCAGGTTCGTGCCAACAGATAGCGTGACGGAGAACGGTGGTCAGTTGCAAATGGCTCCAGGTTTTCGGAGGTGACAAGACTGAATGATTGGATGCCAGCTGCACGACAATGGTATGAACCCGAGACCGGCGTGAAGTAAAGCGATAGTACTTCATGCACAAAGCACGGCACGGTGATATGAATTTCAGGGTTAAGATTGTATGGCCTTGGAGGCTTCTCGAGCAGTTTGGCAAGGGGTATGATCTCGCTCCCTTCAAACGGAAAGCTTGTAGACCGTCTGAGCGAAAAAATGCTCTGACTGCTTGTGGTTCTTGGAACGTGTGGTACGCCATCGTCATCAGGCCCATCAACGTTTGGCTCCTGATTTGTGTTTTGACCACTCTGAAGACGAGTCGAACTGGACGTAAAGCATATGAGCACAAACACGTGTTTAAATTGAGAAATCTCACACTCTTGCCCTGCGGGTAGCTTTTTTGAGCACATAGACAACCTTGGCAACCAACGCAAAGCTCAAAACAGGGCGAGGGAGGCCGTCCAAACACATCTCTGTAATTGCGAAAGGAGCATTCGAGAAACATCTTGGGGAAGAAGGAAGGCAACTGTTCAGGGTCGAAGGTTGCCCGATCCAGTCAAGGAGAGTCGCATCTCCCGTGCGCTTCATGATCTCCATCAAGAGTCGAGAGAAGGCCTGATCACCCTCTCCGTAATTAACTGACATAGTGAATCCGAAGATTCCCATCAGGCAATATGCTTCGTCTTCCTTCTCCTTGGTCACTCTATCACGAGCCCATCTCAGCTTCACTCGAGGGTGCTCGACGCTCGGAGAATAGAATTTGAGGTAACTTTTTTGTATTCCAGTTGCGGATTCTAACGCAACCAAGATCTCGGCAATGTTCTTGTGATTGAACGTTGTGGATTGAGAAAATGGGGTCCAGTCCTTCTTGTAAAGTCGGATGACCTTGGCGGCGAGCAGTTCTTGAAGGGTCCAACCCCTCCTGAACCACTCGCTCAACAAAAGTGCCTGATCGCTAGATTTGACGACATCAGAAAGGTAGATAATTGTGAGTGCCGACCCGCGATACCACGAGAACATGGAAGAGATGGACTTCTGGACTTCGGCACTGCTCCTCTGATCAATGCAACATGTGTCGATCCATGTCCAATGAAATCCACAACTGCGCGCCTGACGACAGAGATTACGAACTTTGTCAAATCTCGATGTCAAAAGCGAATTGACGCCCTCTTGTGGGATTTCTATGAAGCCAGGCTCGTCGCCCTCCCACCTGTGTGAAAGCATGGTATATGCAAAGAAGTATTTGACCACTTCAAAGATGTACTTCTTTTCTTTCAGAGCAGACCTTGTGGTGGTGAGGGTGAGAAGCGAGCGAAATTGAGGTGACTCTTCGAATTTCGTGATGAGAGCGGGGCGAGCATAGATTTTGCCGTCATCGGTATTCAGTAACCGGAGTGGCATTTCGCGAAGTATCGAGTTTGCAATATCTTGAATCACCTTCTTGACTTGCCCCTCGCCCACGCTTCCAGGTGGAAGGTCGCCTTCTGTTTCACTCCGTGCGGTATGAAAACTCTGCGATTCAGGTCACATTGGTCAAATCATGCTTCATGTTGAAAGTATCCTTACCTCTACCGAGGATTGTCCATCTGCGATGTGAAACATCTATGGTGAATGAGGTTCGTGGAAGTTGACAGAAAAAAGCAGATTAATGAGTTGAGCTGCCGCCCCAAGGAACTTGTAGATGGGAATAACCGATACCTTCCGTAAGTTGGCGACAGTTTTGATTGGATTCAGGCGCGCAGGAACAGCGGCGCCTGGTAGCATATGCGGCCTTGAACCCTTGAAATCGCCTGATAAGTCGATACCCTGCAAGGAGTTGGGTCAGCAGACTCGGACATTATTTTGGGTTTAAGCGCCCGCGTCTCGTTTGCAGCTTCGGGATCAAGTATCTCCAAGTCTACTTAGCTTGCTTTGAAATCAGCATATGCGAATTCATACTAGGATAGTGTGTTCGGGCATTGATGGACCTAGACCCGCCCTCCATCAACTGACAAACTTCTGCTTCTGAGTGGCATTGCCTCGATGACGTTTGAGTCGGGAGATGCATGAAAATAGGGTGCCTCGCGGCCTAGATATGCCGTGTGCACTCCCAGAGATGACTTATGCTCCGTCTTCGCGACAGCGCTGAGAAATATAACGCGCAGCAGTGCATAGTAATAGAGTACCCACCATGAAACTCGCCGGAAGGAACTCAGCATCGTCGCCTCAGAGGGCATGCTCTGGGACTACTCTCAGGCTGGGCAGGTTCGATATCGTGATCAGGGTCGCGAATCTAAGTAGTAGCAACCCGGAGTCCCGGATGGCAAATGATTTGAATGTTAACACCTTCAAGTTCAAGAAAGACATGTAAATTCAACAGGAAAGACCTACTAACGTTAACGTAATACGATCAGTATTAGTAGTGATCAATACATATGAGCGTGTTCCACTCATTAACGATTATTTGTTCAACAGTACAGTCTAAGTAATAATTCGAATAAGATAGCCCTCACCGAGAGAAAGTCACTAGGTATACACCAAGCATACATACAACAGAACTTCCCAAAACTCAAACACTATCCGACATTTCCATCGGGAGCTGGCTATACCCCTCATCCACCCTCCGCCTCCTCACCAATCCCTTCACAGAATCCCACATATCGTCCAACGCATTCCTCCCGCTCTCAAAAAATGTCTCCCCAGACACCGTCTCCCCGGGCATCATGCTCAACACCGGCCGTCGCCACCATCGTAGCATTAGCGAGCTCGTCACTACGCTCACCGATGAGAACGCCATTGCGGCGCCTGCCAGCATCGGATGCATATACAGCCCAAAGGGTAAGAACACGCCCATCGCAAGCGGGATCCCAAGTACATTGTATATACACGCCCAGACGAGATTCCGTCGAATTGTCGAGAAGATGCTGCGCGAAAGGTGTAGCGCAGCGACGACGTCGAGGAGATCAGAACGCATGAGAACGATGTCGGCAGCTTCAATGGCTACGGAGGTCCCCGAGGAGAGGGCGATGCCGACTGTGGCAGCTACAAGGGCGGGCGAGTCATTGATGCCGTCACCGACCTGAAAGAATGATGTGCACATGTCAGATTCAAAGCATCCGATCAGAGTAGAGACACATGCCATTGCAACACCACCATTGCCTTGCTTCATGAGTTCCGTAACGAGGGCAGCCTTGCCTTTGGGACTCATGTTTGCCCAAACGCCATCGGACTTGATCCCTACTTGTTTGGCAACTGCCAAAGCCGTGACCATCCCATCACCTGTCATCATGTTTACCTCAATCCCCATACTCTGTAGTGCCTTGACTGCCTGCGCAGACGAGGGCTTGGGTGCGTCCGACAAAGAAACCGCAAGTAGGGGCAACGGAGCAGAAGATCCCCGGGACGCAGAGACAAAAATCACCGTGCGACCGAGCTTGCTCTCTTGAGCTTCGTAAGTCGCCAAAACGGAAGGCAGCTGTACCAGGTTGGATTGCGCGATGAATCGCGCATTTCCGATGTATAAAGTATAGTTGGAAGTTGAACCAGATGATGCGATGAGGGCTTTCACACCAGCGCCAGTAACGCTCTCAAAAGACTTGATGTCTAGTGTTGGTGATTGGACATCGGCACCGGCAAGTAGACTCTTGCCATGAGCGGCGATGGCTTTCGCCAGAGGGTGCTCGGACTTGCCCTCCGTCGCAGCAACCATTGCTATAATAGTTGCACGCGTAGTAGTGCCGTCGGCACATTTGAACGACAAAGATTGAGAGCCGACGTTGTCATCAGGTAAGAGCTCAGAAGAATCGCGTGGGGGCATCCATGTCATACCCGCAACTGTGAGTTTCCCCTGCGTGACGGTTCCTGTTTTGTCCAGCACAATCCGTTTGATTGACCGGCTAGCCTCAAGCGCCCTGCCACCCTTGATAAAGATCTGGTTCTTTGCGCCCACGCCCGTGCCAACCATGATGGCAGTCGGCGTACTCAGTCCGAGAGCACACGGGCATGCTACCACCACCACTGATATGCACATCTGCAAACAAACTGCTAGCCGGCTTGCGCCATGGCGGCGGAACATATCTGGGAGTTTATCCTCGCTAATGACGTGCGAAACCACCATCCATGTAGCGAATGTGAATACTGCAAGTGAGATGACGGCGGGAACAAAGAAACCTGCAACACGGTCCGCGAATGCCTGAATTGGTGCTTTGGACGTCTGTGCCTCTTCGACGAGTTTGACTATTTGTGCAAGCGCTGTATCTTTGCCTGCACGGGTCACAAGCATGTCAAAAGTCCCGAGACCATTGACGGTGCCCCCAATGACGCTGTCTCCAGGTTGTTTCAACGCCGGAACCGGTTCGCCAGTTACGGCGCTTTCATCCACGGTGGATGATCCTCGGATGACCGTCCCGTCGGCGGGCACTTTGTCTCCGGGGACAAGTTTGACGGTATCCCCCACTTGTACCAGCTCCGTAGGAATGCGCTTCTCTTGCGTACATGTCGGAGAATCTGTGTAGATCGTAGCCATAGTTGGTGCGAGGGCCATGAGATCTGTCAGAGCAGCGCTTGTCTTTCCCTTTGCGCGGTTCTCGAGGTAACGCCCGAGAGACACAAACATGATGAGCATAGTACTCGTGTCGAAGAAAATGAAAGGATGGTAGTCAGGCGTGGTGTTGAACGCCGCAAAGAGCAAGGCAAATAGCGAATAAAAATAAGCCGCAGAGGTTCCGATCATCACCAGGACGTCCATGGTCGCGGTACCATGTTTAAGTGCTTTGAACGCACTCCGATAAAACTTCTGACCAACCCAGAATTGTGCAGGAGTTGTAAGGGCAAGAAGGATAAGATCACCGAAATAGATGCCGTTGAATATATGAAAACTGACGAGTGGTCGGAGGAATGGTATGTGCATAGCGATCATGCTGACGAAGAACACTGGCACGGCAAAGGTGAGCGCCCATTTGAAGCGGCTGGCCCACTCTTGGATCTCTTTGGTTCGGGCAAGTGATTGTTTTTGCGTGGCATCCTCTTGATCTGACAATATTGCATCGAAACCCATGTCTTCTATGCGTTCGACCATTTCCCGAGGGCCAACGAGACTTGGTTCAAATTCTATCTTGGCTGTCTCGGTGGTGAGTGAGACGGTAACACTGGTCACCCCTGGCATCCCTTGCAGCCCAGTTTCTACAGCCGATGTGCACGAACCACATGTCATGCCATATATCCGCAGTGTGATCATATCAGACCGCGCTATTGGTATTTCAGTGGCATCGAATCCTATATCTGAAATTTCCTGCCAATAATGATGAGCATGCGCTTGATGCGCCAGCGATGGACTAACATTGACAATTTTCTCTGGTGTCCATACTGAAGGGTCATACTCGACTACACCTCTTTCAGCAAGAAGTGCAACTTTGATTGAATGTATGCCGGCTTGCGGTCTAAGCATGCCTTCGATAGACTACAACCAATGATTACATGTATAATGCATCGGCGTGACAAGAGCTTACCTCTACACATGCACCACATGTCATGCCCTCTATTCGTAGCTCACATTTTCCTAAGCCACTACCATCCACCTTAGAGACTGCCGGCGGTTCATCATCTGTGAGAGGAAGTTCGACATTCCCAAGAGCTACGAGCTTCGTCCTTTCCAAGATGCTTGATACGATGCCAGATATGATAGACATGCTTCAGATAGCCGCGAGGGGCAGAATGCTTAGTATGTGTGCAACGCCTGGCGCACTACGCCAAGCTCGGGACCGTTCTCGAGTGTGATGTAAGTAGGAAGGAAAGTAAGCGCCAGCCCTACGATAGAAGCGGTATTACTTATAGGGCAGCTTTGGGGCTAAATCGGCGGACGAAGGGAGGCTTTGTCAAGGAGACCAAGCTGTTGCGCAGTATACATCGCATTTCATTATGGAGCACACGTCCGCATTTTGTGAGGTCTAAATTGCTTACATCATCACTCCATCCCCATCGGTTCACGTCTTGAACAGAAGCTCCCGCAAAATCTTTCTCACCACAGACATAAGAGTTTCTGCCGGTTACTCCTTCCTGTGGTCCCAAACATCGAATCGTTGTCCTCGGAGGGTCTTTTTCCTCAATCGTGAAGCGAGGCGACACTCGAAGCCACGATCTCGGGTGTAGAGACTTCCCAGGTTGCCAGTGTCTGCGTTTCTCCGGATTCTGCAGGCTGTAGCCCTCTTCCTCATCAGCAGCGTTGGGCGCTGTCCATGCTACAGCTTCCGTAGGATGATTTTCCAGCACGCTGTCTTCGGGTGCAGGTTGCTACAGTTCCTTTCAGCGGCTGTATTCGCACGCGATGTCGGGTATGTAGGTGAATCCAAGATAGTGGCTCGTTTCTAGTCGGCATTCATGCACATTTTGTTCAGTCCGAAGGCCCTGTGTCACTTCACGTTTCGACAGCACAAGTTTTGCTCCTGTTTTGTTGCACTGTGGTCTCTTCAACACCAGTACTACCGCTTTTCAATAGCTTATCGCGGTTCACTGTGCCTGGTGCCAGTTTGAGTCCTATGGGGTTCACGATCCCTCGGGACATTTCATGCAGCTACTACGTGTCTAGCGCACGAAATGGATCAACTCTGATTTGTGTGTTTTTGCACAGCTGATAGTGGCTCTTGTTTGCCACCGATTGATAACCATAGATATATGGTAGAGGTTTTGTATATTCAGAGCCGGGGCGCTAGAAGTTCCTTAGATTATACTGAGGCAACCAACCGAGTGTTTCATTTTCCTTAGATCAGCAAGTTTTCAATTTAGACATTCAATTTGGACGAAAGACAAATTAAAGAAGCCGATAATCTCCAAGCTCTGTGCGACACGATCACAAAATCGCTCGACATTTGATGGGCAAAATATATCCGCATATTGTAACTTCGCTATGACCGTCAAACCTTGCTCCCGTCGGAAGTAGCAACACGTTTTAGGAGGACTTGTTGGTAGTTCTCCCATGTAGTAATGAGCTGCAACTGTATTGAGGTCTCCCTCTAAAGTGACATATTGCAGCACATACCTCTTTCTGTCTGGAGATCATCCCATCCAGGAAAGTTTGCAAAGATATCTTGAAATCATCCACGCGCTCCTGCTCAAATCTTGCCATTTCTGATTTGATCAGCTTTGAGCACTGATCAAATTCGTGTTTCGCGTCCAGAGCTCGACGTTCAGCCTGACCTACTGTAAGATTATGCAGTATATGAATAAACAAGAAATGATCACACCTCTGATATTTGGCTAACGGTGTGGCTCATCCGATCCGTAGGCAAACGTCCTTGAGCTCGAAGTCGTTCATGATTTTGCTTAACACGGCGGACATCAGCATCAGCATTTTGCCATGCAGTGTACGTTCGCATGCGAGAGTTAAAAGCCATCTGGAAACAGAGTCAGGCGAAGCAAGGTATGAAGGACACCGGGCAACTGACTCGAACAGAGTTGATCAACCTTGAATATTCGTCCGCTTAAGACCAATTAATGACTGCTGAAAAAAGGATAAACAGTAAGCTTACCTGTAGCTAAAAGAGTCATTATGTCCTGCTGCGACTGAATAGTCTGAACCTCCTCAGCCTTGCGCTGTACGTCAGCCATGGCAGTCAAGGATTGCTCCAGTTGTTTTCCGATGTCTGAGAGTGACAGATCAGTGATCGCGGTGGCGAACTCCCCAGTTGCAGCAGCCAATTCTGCAAGGCACTTAAACAATGTGCTGGAAATATATCGAAAGACAAAGACACACCAGCTCGTTGCTTCGCAACGATTTCTATCGACTTCACTAATCCACGCAATTGTGATTCGAGACCATCCAGATATGCACGCTGTCTATCAAACCACTACAGGCAATGTGAAGTCAACACGTATCGTAATAAACAGGCTTAATGACGAACCTCATCGGTTTCATGAAACCGCGAACCCGCTAATGTTTGACCGATAGATGCCATAAGTCCTCCCCTTTCGTGCGAAAGCTCAGCTTTCCTGTGTTTTATCTATATGTCGCTCGAGCCAATGAAACTTAAGCAACGGGATCGTATAACGCACGTCTAAAGAGAAAGTATCACTTTCGAGGAAAAGCTTGAGGTCAGGGTCCTTTGCCAGCACTGGGTGATTGACAATCTTTTGGATACATTTCTCAAGCGCCAGTCGTCGCTGTTGTACAAATGTCTCGTCGAAACGCCCAAATGGACTTTTCTCTGGTACGGGAGGGACAACAACACCCGGGTTGTTCATTGAAAGGGTTTCGTATAGCCATAGGAAGTCTGAGTACCGACGTAGCACGGAAAATACTGATTTTTGGAAAAGCGGAGAGTTCGTCTAGGAGGTTCCTTAGTAGATGTTATCGGCAGCAAGAAACAAAAGCAGCTCACTCGTGTATGTACGGTATACATGGTGAACGACCGAATGGGATCACCCACGCGCTGGGGGTCATCGACCGAAATGACGAAGATAGGAGTTGATGGATCGCTGCTGCTCCCAGTAGGAATGAATGAATTTGCCAGCTGCTGCACAATAGGTACAACAGTTCTTGATTCATTGGGCGGACACGCACCTGGGGAGAGTTGATCCTGTCTATGCCCTTGAATTTGGCTGATTGACCAATCGGCTTGTCATCGTCGTCTTCCTCATCAGCTGTAGTATTTACAACAGGCGAATGAACAGGTGGCAATGGATCACTTGCGCCCCAGTCAGATTGCCAGCCTCGCTGAGATTCCGCTTCTACTGTGACACTTGCAAAAGTTTGGTCAACTACTGGAGAGAAACTCCGCTCCAATGGCGAGATAACAGCACGCTCTGGGCTGTCAAAAGGGATGGCAACATTACTCGAGGAAATAGTTGTAGTAAGGGATGGGGATGGCTCCTGGTGAGGTGGTGTTACTGTTTTGACCGGCTGTTCATCATGAAGTACAGGCAATTCTGATGTAGGTTCAGAGACGGTCGTTGTATGCTCCTCCGTGCTAGACGTATACATGCTGAAACCAGGTGTACGTGGGGAGGTAGCATCTGTCGGCGCTGTGCTGCGTTCATCATCGTGTTCCTCAGCAGTCACTGCAGCCGCATCTAGTGGGTCTGCTGCAATCAGGCTGTTCTGGTCGCTGTGCCCGTGGTCGCCTGTTACATATGACGCAGTCGTAGGCGTTGCACTAGTGCTGCGTACTGGCTCATCCTCGAAGCCAGTCTTGTAGTAGTCGATATCATGATGCGTTGGCCCTGGCTCAGCATGGGAGAAGCTAGACCATGGGTCAGGCGAAGAAGAACGTTTAGCGAACGGGTCTTCGAATGGATTTTCTTCGAGGACGTTCCGAGACGGCGCGAGAAGGTCATCAAAACCGTCCATGGAATGAAATGTGAAGGACTGAATGTGGGTGACGAGCCTTGGAGCGAGTTTTAGCACATGTAGTAATTGATTAAGTTTCAGCTCACTAAAAGAGTACCCCAGTGCGTAATCACACGCAGTCCTCTCATCACATAATTATTCCAGCTACATACAACGTCAAGATATATTAGAGTCATAGGTAGTCCTACTCATATGGCATCTCCTCAACAGCATTTCCAAGTGATACCCAATTAGCAAGCACACTACTGGCGAAAGCCTGTTCATCATGAGCCAGATTCTGCACTAACTTGCTCAGCAAAGCATTCTCCTTATTATGCAGCACCACACGAAGCTCATGCCACATCCTGGAGAGCGTTAACAACAACAAAAAGTGACAGTCGAGAAACACTCACGAAGCACGGATAAATACTCTTCGGTTCAAGAGTGTAGCGATCATCGCCTGGTCTTTCTCTATCAGACCAATAATTCTATCGGCATCATCCTGCCAGCCATCTTTCTGAGCGGCCTTTATACCCTCGAGTTTCATCGAATTAGAATCAACTCGTTTCTTCAACCGGTCGACATTATCGATAGACAGACGATCGCGGCGGATGAACAAATCTCGCATTGCAATATACAGATCCCTTTGGCTCTGTATCATAGAGAATTAACGCATCAACAACCCAGGGGCGGTTCGCTTACCTTCAGCGCCTCCAACGTTGAGTAGAGTAATGCACTCGTCTAAAATGGAGTGTTCAATGAGCAGAGAAACTACATAGAGTAATACACTGACTCGTTGTTCCAGCAAATCGGATTGTCGTTGTGTATGAGAAGCAACATGTGCAATCCCCTGTCGCACGCCATCACACAATTCGCATTCGTCCCCCCGCCAACACCGCTCGTTCACTTCAACGACGGCCCTCAGCACATTGGTCAGCCGCGCCAGGTCTGCCTGATCATCCGATTCAAGGTCATCGGAACGCGCCGTACGCGAGGACAACATTGATAGAGAACCGACCAACGAAGTCGTTGACGAAGCGGGTCCAGATATATGATCACGGTCATGGTCATCCAGAGGAGAATGATGGGGAGAGAAGAAAGGCAAAGTGAAGTGAGCCGGTAAATAGGTGCGCCTGAGACTTGGAGGGATCCGTACCGCAGCTGATTCGCGTCTCTTTATTATGCGTTCTGCCAAAACGCATATTCTCTGCCACTGCTCTATTAATGGACTGATCTTCCCCCGCACGAAACTTCAGAACTTTAAGCGAACGGTTGATAAAATGAATATATTGCACACATACGCAAGCTTGTCTTCAAGGTCACTTGGAACGGTGATTTCTTCTATCCTATCAACACGTTTGCTAGCGGATTCTTCTTCCAGCGATACGGCGGTGTGCTTTCGCCAATTCTCGAAGGAAGGTTCCGAAAGGAACGTCGCAAGAAGACCGTCCTCCTTGATCACCGGATGGTTTCTGAATAATCTTCAATCCAAGTATACCAAACGAGGGTGGTAGTCACATACATCACAGCATTCAGAAACCTCGCAAGACCTTTCCTGTTACAAACATATCAGATGTCTTGACTAGCAAGCACTGTGTTTCCGTACCTTCGTTGCTCAATAAACGCAGCATCGGCTTCAGTCCACATGAGAATCAATCCAAATATTACAAAACACTAGGCTTACGCTGGACACGCTTGGGCGGAAGGGCAGGTAACAGACGGAAGGGGTATCGTCGCACTAAGCAGTCCCATAGAAATGTAAATTCCGAATACCGACGATGAACAGGTGTGTCGTGCTAGGCCCGTATAATGTGAGTGTATTGAAAAGGATACATGACTGTGCTCTCACTTCAGTGGTGATCTCATACACCGTAAATCGATTCAGGATGAACCCCTGCTGCCCTTGAATAGTCACGTTCACAGTTTCTTCCATCTTCCACCACTCGCCCGGCAACCCCGACCCCGCCAAACTTGATGCACCGCCATTGATCGTCGTCGCACTCCGAGGGGCAGCAAAGTCAGACCCTCCCCCATTACTTCCAAATCGAGGGACGCTCCACGGGTCCAGAGTGGCCTGTCTGTAGGTAGGATAGGGAGAAGAGAGAGCCGAAGTGCTCGGTTGTAAGGTATCAAGGTGGAGAAATGGTTCGGGTAAATTGTTTTCTGCAGCACGGGCAGCGACTTGTTCCACGCTGATATCTACCCAAGCCCACTTATATATTGATGTAATTCATGGTGTAAAGGAATCTCGCACCTTTGCCGGACTGAGCAAGCGCCAATAATGCAAGAGCTACAAAGAATTCCAGCTTAGACACCCTTGGTCGAGAGCTTACGAGGTTCACGATCTGACATGATATGAGCACCTGTCCCACCACCAACCACTACATCACTCACTTTGTCTACAGTCGTCGCAGGCAATCCAGACGTCGACAAAACACGAGACAGTGCATTTACGGACGTCTCTCCAGAGTTTGTTCCATCTACCACGGCAAATGCCCTGTTGTATGAATCAGGGACAGTCGCTTCCGCTGTCCAACCATCACGACTCAGACGAAGCCACAAAGATTCTATTTCAATCCTCACCTAATACCGAGCTAAGAGCAGACGTTGCACTTGGTATGGGTTGCGGGGAAGGTGAGGGCGCAGCGCTCCACGGATCGTCATAAATTGATGCAGCTAGCGGATTCTCGTCGACGAAACTGCCTCCAAGACCGTTGACAGGTGCGGAAGCATATCGTTGGGCTGGCCGTGGCGCGTTGAACATCCTGGCTGCAGCAAATTGAAGGTGATCGTAATGTAGACCCAGTAGTTATATAAATGAATGAACTAAGAACTTCAAATGGTCAAGGTCGCCAAACAAGGCTGCCGCGTGTTTGCAGCACCATCTCGAACCGCTCGGCCAATAATCTTAGGCTGATTGAAACTCCCCACTGGTGGAAGTTGACTACAACATCTGCCGTAGTACTTATTCACTGCCAGCTCTCCAACACAGGCAACACCAATGTGCATGAGCACTCAAAGGACAACTTTGAAAAGCAATTGACTTTGAACGTCATCTTATTTCCTTTCGAAGTTCGTCGCCGCAGCTCGCCCACAAATCTTGCATTGTTAAAATATTCTAAACAACCCAAGCACAAGCCATGACCAGTATCATATAAGTCTGCTTAACTGGGGGAATCTACGATTAGGTTCTGCAAGCTGATTACACTGTCCGCTCAGCATTTCGAGGGGACCAAATACGCCTCCGAAGCCGCTTCATGCTCTTGGAGATGCAAGAACTGGGGGCAGGCAGTAGTAGATCAATCGAAGTAGCAAGCCCAATAGATTATCATCTTCTATGTACAAAATCCCGTCATGCATGTCGCGCTATTCAATCATCCCTGGTTCTGTCTCACGATATCTCAGCAATCTCCTTTGCTGCAAAGTGCAACGTCCACGACGACAACAAGCGCTTGGCATTAATCGTCTCTCCATCAAGCCTGAATGGCGCGTCAGTGACACTCAGTTGCAATCAAAATCATCACTTACCCAGGCGTACCATACGTTAATGGCGTCATGTATAGGAACATCAAGAACAAGATGAATGTGAACATGCCCACCACCACAGGCCCTTTCATACCAAGATCAGCGAACTCCGATTTACGCATTTTCGTCCGCCGTCCTACAATACTGATCGGGTAATTGACTGTATCCGAAAGGACGAAGCTAAGAACGGAGCCGGCAAGAAGCGCAGACGCAAGATGAGATGGGAGGTAGTGGTGGATGAAAAGTTGTCGACTCATTAGGAAGAAGGGAAGGTAGTGTACGGCCCAGATCAGAAGGAAAAATCCAGCAGAGTTCCATAGGCGGCCACGGGCAGCTAAACCAAAAGTCAATTGATTGTTCGCTCGAAGCAAGTGTGTACCGACCCTCAGGAATGGGTTCAATACCACGACGACGGGCAAGCAAGTCAGCACCCATGATACCGACGTAGATGGACAGTGCGATGACGCACGTCCACCAGCCAACAATATTACCAATAAGATAAATCTGCTTTTGAGCGTCGTTTTCTGTCCAGAAACTGATCCCGCTGATAAGGAAAGGCCAGTTGATCGGACCGCTAGCATAGGGGTGTGATGAAGTGAGTCCCGCATTGTGCTGGAGCATCAACAACTGCAGCTCAGCGAACTTCTTGAAGAAACTGATTTTCTTAGGTTCCTTCGGGACTTGTTCGCCAGAGAGACCTTCGGGACCTGATTAAAGGGCCATTATAACCAAATTCGCCTCAAGAAAAAATTCTACTAACTTTCAGTCGAGATCACTTGATCAACAAACCAAGTGGCGCTCTTCTCCGTGGGGTTCTTGTTACCGTTGATCTCCTGTTGCTTGAAAGCCCATTCCGGTAACTGTTTAGAATGAGTCCACATGGACACCCTGGTAGTACCATGGACAAGCCTGAAGTGGCTCGATTTGCTCTTCCATGGATCCTCAGAGTCGGCGTCAATAATGTTCAAGTAGAACAGGGTATCATTGTGTCGTGAGTGATCATCCTTGGGCCACGTCGTGAATTCCTGGTTTGTTGGCATGAGCGGGGAAGCGACGTCGTGGGTAAGTAAGAGTGTTTGTGTGTTGACATGCAAAAGTTGGATGACATCTTCGTGGTGGACAACGCGACCACGGCCAGCCTCAGGAAGGGCTTTTGTGGGGATGATCTGCCAGTGGTTGTTGATATCATCATGTCCATAGCCAGTGACTTGTTGTCCTTGACTGCTGATGCGACCATCATCGTACTGCAAAGGGTAATGGTCGGGATGCGAGTGCAAGTAAACCTTTGTGTCCTTGTGTTTCATAGTGACGACGTCGTAGTAACGAAGTTCTGCAAAATCGAGGTTTAGTTGAAAGGCAGACTTGATGCAGCTTGCTCCATACCTTGACTGTTCATCAACAGTTCATTGCCAATGAGAGTCTCCTGGAATGCGGGGCTCATGAAAGAATCGCCAGTTCCAGAATGCGTAAGAACGGCAAAATGCACGTAGAAGAATGATAGGTAGATGATGAAGGGGATGGCAATTAGGCCTACTGCTCTTGCCATGAAGTGTTTCCAAAAATGTTCCTTGACATAAAGATTAGTAACATGCGCAGGACGTTGGAGAGATGGAGGCTACCATTGTAAAACCTTTCTTATGGTCTAAGATATCCCACAGGTCGACTAAAACTGCGATGCCAATAGTGGCTACAGTTAGGATACCGTTTACTTTCGCGCCCCAGGTGCAAGCCATGAAGAAGCCAGTGGCGATCAACCAGCTCCACCATTCAACGGTGAATTCCCTATGGCGGAGACCGTGTCAAAATAAAATAACTCAGATTATAGTCATAGCGCACCAGTAGCGAAGTTTGCGGAATCGGACATATGAATATATTGTGAGTGACATGAAGAAGATCAATGTCGCGTCCAAGAGAATTAGCCGTGACTGTGCGATATGAGCGTTGTCTGTGGAGTCGCGTTAGATACAGACAGTAGTTCCCCGAGCTTACGCTTACCGAAAAGAATGATACAGGCGGAAAAGGCAGCGATGATTGTGGAGTAGCCAGTTTCCTTCATTATTGCGTACACCACGGGGATCGTAAGGCTTCCAAGAATCGCGGGTAAAGCACGCATGCCAACATATGGGACATGACTATCGGTGTAGTTGTTCCCGATTTCCTCGAATTTAAAATGACCATCAAACCCGACAAACCAGCCAGCGAGTCCAAATAACAGTTTTGCGAATGGGGGATGCACGTCGAAGTAGTACTCGCGAGTGATATAGAAGGAGGCGAACTTTCCAAAGTGTACTTCGTCAAAGCTATGTGTGTGTCAGGCTAAGGACCAGAACCAGGAATTATAAGTTGGAACTCACACAACTTGATCTGGTTGATTGATTTTGTAGAAACGAAGCGCAAATGCTATCGCTGTCAGCACACCCACTATCGCAGCACTTGCTTGTGGAGTATCTAAAACCCGTTCGAATGCACTGCGGGAGTTCTGTATAACGAGATATAATTGGATATTGAAGCTGAAACAGCGAACAACATACAGGATTTTGGTATATAGCGTGCACATGGTCATCATCATCTTGGTCGTAGTTGCCAGTGGCTGAAGTAGAGGCGACCTGTCTTCTCTGACGGGGTTTTGGAGGACTTGCCATGGCGGTGGAAGAAATTTTGACGCGGAGGTCGTCGACTTGATCCAAGAGTGGCTCGGCGTTCAACAATGTTTAATAATAAATGGCAAGAGTCGGAACAGCCTGAGTCTGAGTTGTTGTTCAACTTCAAGTTGTTGGCGTGGCGCAGCCACTGGCAGTTGTCACGTGCAAAATCAGCATAAATTACCACTACCCCGTCCGAAGTTGGCCACTGACCAGTATCATCAACTTCAAGCTCCAAAGATTCAAAGAGTCGATGATACGGGTACGGCGGCGGTAAGATGAACAGCTCTTCTTACTACGACTAGACATCTACCTATGTTAGATCAACTGTGTCTAGGTAATATCATTGATCTCTGCCAGTTGATCAATAGCACGCGCGATCGACTGGATATAACTGTGTCAACTTTATAGACTGGGTATCAATCCATGATAAACGAATCCGTTGCTAAAACACATTTACTCTACAACATCATGTATCGCTAGTCTGATCGTAAATCGTCAGTTTTCTCCATCAACATAACCTTGCAGGCACAATTTTTCAACAGCATTTGATGATTTGGGTCAAACTCGAGTTTGAGCACTCATCTACTCCCGCTGGGCGCGTCCAACCAGCTCCAAAAGCAATTCCTCTATGCGTTTCTGCCTCTCCTCCATCCCCTTCATACGCTCGAACCATCGAACCATACTTCCGTCCTCAAAACTGATTTCCTCCGCTTCTTCAGCAGTTTCCGGTTGGGTGCTCTGCTGCGGGCTGGCGGAGAGCGATTCTGGACCATCGAAAGTTTCGGAACGCGTGTTAATCACGGGCAAGGGATGTCTGCGCTGAGCGATAGGTATCGGATCGGGGCGCCTTACAGATTGCATTGACGCCAACCTGCGGCGGCTGGCCGGGCCATAGCTAACGAGGGGTGCTGGAGTAGACTGCGGAGTTTCCTCCTTCGGGTCATCATGGACATCGTCCATTATTAAAGGTTGGAAGACCTGTGCGAGTGGACTGATGCTTTGCGTTATATCGACGCGACTTATTTGTGAGTTGACACGTCGATGGAGAGCAGAGGCACCAGATGACTGGGATGACTGGTGTGTCAGAGGCCCGGGCTGTTGTGGAAACGGTGGCCGGGCGTGTGTCGATGTCAGTTCGGGTTGAGATCGAGGCGGAGGTTGTTGTTGGGATTGCGGCTCTTTGAGAGAGCGAGTGGGGCGAAGCGAAGTCTGGTGGTCTGACTTTCGAGATGGACGCCTTTGAGCCATAGCGCCCGCTGGAGCAAGTTCACCATAGTCCCGGGTATCCAATGCGCTGTTGTCCATTTCTTCTTCCAATTCAAAGATCTAAGAAAAAATCAGAGAAACCCTACATTGCCGAGGGAAGTTCCCTTACGACGTCAATAGCGCTCCCTGAACCCACCAGTCCCTCAAAGAACGCTGCGATGGTGGTCAGGTTTTGAAAAGAAATGGATTGATTGACAGAACTTACACATCCGCTTCAAGGGACGTGGTAGCGTATCCAAAACCTTCTCCGCTGCAGAAGTAATAGTTTCATAGAACCCATTTGAACCGGTCTTCTTGGATTGGCCTTGAGAGACGGTCGATAAAGAGGGTGTATAATAGGGGCTCTGATAACTCACGTTCGTACAACGCAATCATAAGCAAGATTGGGAAATTTGTGGCTCTAATCCGGGCTCAGCGGAGGAAAATGTGTAGTAAGGTAGATGATCACAAACCTGATCATGAAGACATTGACCTAGATCCTATTCAAGTTGCAAATTCTAAGACATGGATTCCGGGACTTACTTTGTGGAACCATCTCGGTGACAGTACATAGCTTGAAGGAAGCAGGATGCAAAGAGCCAGTAGGTTTACCGGAGGCTGGTATGAAAATAACGAGTCGGCCTTGACACTAGACGCGAGATGTCAAAAAGCACGCAAACAAAACTTCAAATAACACTTGCCCCTCAATCGTCGATACGGCTCGTCTGAACATTGCCTGTGTCAAAAATGGAATCAATAACTTCTATATGGTCGTGCTTGAATGTTACCTCCGCTGCGGCATCTTCGTTAATCCTTGCGAAGGTATTTGAAAGAATCTATGTGAATGAGTTAGTGTCTCAACAACTCAAGCTTGCCACTCCTTTGTCAACTTACAGAAACAAGGACTAGAGGAGATAATTAGCAATAGTATACACGAGTAACTGCTATGGCTTACCAGTCAGCAATAGCGTGTTGCTCAGACATGCATAAGTGATCATAAGAATAGGTCCGAACACAAAGTCAAATTCAACTGACAACAAAATTCGTGATCGTAGATCAGGACTAGAAAAGCGAGAGCTTACAAGCTTTGTCAAAGCCACTAGCATCGAGACCGAACCATAAGTCAAGCATCCACCACGCAATTGTCCTACAGAACATTACTAATTATTGTGAAATTCAACAGCTGCATACTTACCCTGCCGAATACCTAATGAGAAACAGTCAATATTCTGAGCTCTATCTCACATATAACGATACGGACCGAGCGTGATTCCGGCTCAACCTGGAGAAGTTAAAGTAAACAGAGGAATGACGTCATAAAGACCATTGCACTCACGTCCAGAGTGCATACAAGAAACCACAAAAGCAGAATGCGGCGATCAGCATGAGAGCAACAAACTGCATCATCATCGCACGTAGCGATAAAACCATCAAATTATTCTTGAGTGTTACGAAGGCGAGCCTAAACAACATGTGTCAGTCTTCATAGGCCAACCAATGGTATATAGCACCTTGGAAACATTAAGCACGCAATGACAGCCAGAAAGTCAATTCCAAGGTCCTGGGCCCAATGCTCTGCAGATACAATCTGTCATCTGCGATGAGTGTGGTGATGGCATATTGACCCACTGTGCCCATACACGCCGTACAGTCTGAAGAAAGCGTAGACGCAGTATGTCGTGACTATAGAGGACTATGAGTAAGTCATATTGGATTTCATTAGTCAGGCTACCAAATGCTAGGTCGAAGCCATTCTTTGCAAGCTGTCAATCACAAAAGATCTCTTCTTGTGGTGATTTTGCTCACCCAGGTGCCCTTAAAATAAACTGCAGTCGCATGAGTGAATTTGCTCGGGCTTGTAAGCGCAAACATCGTACCTGTGATTCCATGCTCCTGCATAGTTGCAAGCTTTTCCAGCGCGAAACCAAGGCCATATATCATAAACAATGTCTCAGGGATATTGATGCTCGAAGGTTCGTTCAATTCAATAGCGACCACAAAAAGGATGAATAAGACCAGAAAGCTAGCAGGGACTCGATTCAGCAAGGATAAACAGATTTATCGTGCCTTACTTGAAGTAGTCCACGACAGAGCGGATAGCAGGGACCTTGAGTCTGTAATAGATGAGTTTCAATTCGTGACAAAGAGGTACTACATACCGGTAATGGTCCAACAAGGGCGCCTTGTGTGGATCATAGAAATGGATGGGTTTGTGTTTGTAAGTCTACAATCGTAATTCAGAGCTGGTGAAGTGTGTTAAAGCACGATGGCTCACATCGGATAGTATTGAATGACTACTCTCCGCCTGGTATACACATTTACCGCTGAGCAGGAAAATGTCAGCATGCAAGATAACGCTTAAATTGATCGACACACATCCAGATGCCATCAATAACTTTTTGGCATGGGGAGCTTTTGATGAAGCGCCTTGCCTTGCTTATGATGGCCATCTCGATTGCATTTCCAACGCGTTCCTCGAGATCGTCATCGCGTTCCTCCCTTGCCATTTCGACTATATGAGGGTCAGCACCAGACCAGACTTGCCATTTAGTCGTCAGGACAAGTGCCATATTCAGCATACTGCTTCCGTTATTCCTTAAGCAGCGGATAGCGAGTATCTCGCATAGCATCGCGCGCGAGGAGGATAGCGGTCCGGTTGTCAAATTTTTCTGGTCACGTATGAAATAGACACGGTTGAGAAGGAAACAAAAGACGACGGATTTGTTTCCAGCCCGCTGGATCGCGTTATATTTCTCCTCTAGGGGACGGACGAGAGTGTAGCTCAAATCAGGCCCAGTCAACTACCACCGTCCAAGTCAACTGTCAGAACCTAGTCTATAGCAGAAGAAAGTGAACACTGACTGCCTCCAAAGTCAGGGGTGTATCTTTACACATAGTCAGTACAGCACTGTCGACACTGTAGCATTGAACTTGACTTGCCTATGTAGTGCTGTTATGACATGAAATTAGTAAAGAGTTCGCTGGAAGGTATAAAGAAGCATACTATGACGTCCTATACCAGGTGCAGATGTCAGTACTCCTCTGCAGAGATGATGCATTAATGCATACCCCACGGATCATATGGATAATGGGCCAAACGACGACATCTTCATGGGCCAGCAATGGCTGGGTTTCCGGTTGAGCTTCTGCCATAGTACTCTGATGTTAACTTGGCATGAGGCTAAGAAGGGTCATTAGGCATATCTGCCACGTTTTGAGCTCCGACACGCAGTTGGCAGCACGCGTCTCACCGCGTGAACGCGACTCCCACCGGCGTCAGATATTTTGACCGTGACCATCAGAGCCCGACTCTGCATGCAAGCTGTACAACGAAACGTAGGGCAGTCGCCCCAGGTAAAAATTTATAATGCTGTCTATTCGTCGGTTCAGGTTAGTTGACGCCATTTTCTTGTACTAATGACTGACACGGTCGCGTCACGCTGTAGGTTTATGAGTGTATGGTCCGAGGTATCGCTGTGATGCGCAGACGCGGTGATTCGTTTGTCAATGCTACTCAGATTCTCAAGGTCGCAGGTATCGAGAAGGGTAGACGTACCAAGATCCTTGAGAAGGAAATCCTGCCAGGAAAGCATGAAATTGTCCAGGGTGGCTACGGGAAATATCAAGGAACATGGTTCGCGCAATCATCAGATTTTGATTCAGCCGTATGGACTGAATATATCATGTTATCAGGATTCCGCTGGAGCGAGGCCGCGACATCGCCGCGCAGTATGGCGTCGCCCCTCTACTAGCTCCTTTGTTCGATTTCACACCTAGCACCAACACCCTTGGGTCGCTCCCAACGGTACCCTCAACCGCATCTCCGCGACCTCTCTCGGCTGCCTCATCCTTCCCAAATCTTGGTACTTCTGGCTACTCACAATCGAGTCTAGCCCCACCTCCCATCATGCCAGGTTCTGCCCTTCGCCTCTTGAACCAGGGGCGCGCCCAAGGCCTGTTTACTCCGTCCACATCTTCCCTCGCTCCAACTAGACAATCAACATACTCTTCAACACCGTACCAGAGTGGCTACGCGCAGTCACCATCCTCTGGAGGAGTGTCCCCAACACCACCTCCAATACAGTCCTTGAAACGAGCCCGGTCTGATTCTGAAGTAGTCCCAACTACACAACAACTCGCTCCTACCCAAAGATCTTCACACCCATTGCTGGACGCACCAGATATACAAATATCCGACCGATCCCGTGCGCCTTCTGTTGCAACTCAAGCCAATGATGAAGATGGGCCATCCCCTACGAAACGCGCTCGTAAGGAGCCTACCCCACAACCAGATGCATCTCAAGCATCTCGCAGAACGTTGTCTAGCGCGTCGATCATGTCACAGTCAATGGCAGCTCTCCCTCCGACTCGTCCACTTTCACGCGCCAACGTGGGTTCGCCACATCCGAACAATGCCGTCTCGCGTCCACCAAGTATATCAACGTTTGCAAGTGGGAAGATGATCAACGGTACTGATGTTGACGGTACTGGTCTTCGCTTCTCCACCAAACCCCATGCTCTCCGCGATCCCTCTGCTCTTCGAGACGCTCGTCGCGCTAGGCTCATTGCCGCTATTTGTCGACAAGATGACCCCGCACCCGTACTTGACCTCCTGCGTGAATTGACACCAGACATGTCTTCTCCAATTGATATAGACACTATCCTAGATGACAAGGGTCACACTGCTCTGCACCTTGCTGCAAGCATGGGCAGGCAACAGACTGTTTCTCAGCTCATATCAGCTGGCGCGGACATCCACCGCGGCAACTTTGTTGGTGAAACACCACTCATGCGTGCATCTATTGACACGCACAACTTCGATCAACAATGCTTTAATCTCCTTATCACCTCTTTGCACACCTCCATCCGCACACTTGACACGTCCAGAAAATCTGTGTTGCATCACATCATGTACCTGGCAGGTATACAAGGACGCGCGGTCTGTGCGCGATATTACCTCGATCAGATCTTCTTGTGGATAGCACAAAATCAGGGTGGCGATTTTAAGTCCCTCGTAGACTTGCAAGATGAGTACGGAGACACAGTTCTCAACATCGCTGCGCGTGTAGGCAACAGAGCTTTGGTGAGGACCCTAATTGACGTTGGGGCTAATCGAGTATTGCCCAATAAAGTGGGTCTGCGACCTGGTGACTTTGGCGTAGAGGTCGAGGTATGTTGCGTCAATCCAATGTATGTGTCGCTGGTGTTGAATTCGGTTCTTCCAGGAGCTTAATGGCGGTGCACGAGCCGACGACATCCTTGCATCGTTACGTTCTGGACCTTCAGTACCTATCCAGAAGAGCCAGGACATAATTGCGGGTATGACTCACGTGTCTCATGCTCCAATGGTATCCTGATGTCTTGCCCCAGATATGACGTCGATGATTCAGGAGCTCAGTACTGAATTTTCCACTGAAATCAAAGCAAAACAAGACTCACTTGACGTGACGCAAGCTCACCTTCGGGCAGCCACGCGCGAGCTTTCTGAGCAGCGGAAACAAATACAGTTGTGCCAAAGCCGATGTGGAGAGCTTGACAAGGTCCATCAGCGGATACGAAACCTTGAGAAAGCGATCCTAGATGAAGATCATTTCGACTGGACTGGTCGTACAGATCTAGCGGGCCGGGATGGGTGCGAGACGGCCGGACCTGCCTTCCAATGGCGTGGACCTAGTTCGACGATGACGGGGATGCCAGGATCTATGGACATTTCGTTCAGCGTAGAACCAGAGCCCCCATCACCTACCGGCGATTCCGTCTCAACCTTGATACGATTACGACGGCTGAAACACTGGCACGTGAGGATGGAAGATCTCATGCAGTTGAGGCTAAGATCGCTCCAGGGCGCGAGCGCTGACAAGGAATATCAATGTAAGAAGGTGGTTGCGCTATGCACAGGTATCCCTATCGATAAAGTGGAGGATGTGAGTGGCTTGATGGTGGGGAATGTACGATGTTTATTTACGGGTGAAATTTTCTTGTCTAGATGCTGGAAAACCTCGTGGTGGCAGTCGAAAGCGAGGCACAGGTTGTGGACATTGTTCGCGTGGCCGGATTCATGCAGAAGGTGAGCCTAGTTTGTTCCACTTACCCTGATTCAGGGTAGCTCATTGATTCCATTTCAATGGAATAATAGGTCAGGGATGGACTTATATAATTTCATTTATTGGCCCGGAAGATCCGTGTTTCTCAACCGAACACTATGTGCTGCTCATCGCATCCGTATAATACGCACTGCCAGTTGGGTCAGCCCGCATTTGTATCTCAAGTAACAATTATTATCACGAGCAAAGCATTATTATACTGGAACATCCTCTGGAGCGAATAATTGGAAATTGCGATTGTAAGTGCCGGAGGCGAGCAACTCTCCATCGCTTGTCATGTCCACAGACATGACCTTGCCCGAATCGGTCGTTAGCGTGCGGAGTAGCTGCCAATCATCGGCGCTCCACAACTTCACGTAGCCATCGTATCCAGAACTGGCTAGATACAACCCTGAGCGGTATTTCCATTCCTGGATTTCATCCTCAGCGTCATGACTCTTGTCTGCACCTGCATCTTCGGTAATCCCGTTCATAAGAATATCTGCGGATTCACCCTTGGGCTTGAATGGTGGGAGTGCATCAGCACGGAAGAAACGAACGTCGGACACGTTGGAGACATGTGCGGGGATGGTGTACAGGGCTTTCAGAGAGCGCATGTCCCAGATCCGTATCGTGTCGTCGCCAGCACCGGTGGCAATTTGATATCTATCCAAAAATCGTCATCGAGATGGGCAGAAAGCTGTTAGAGATAACCTACCCATTGGGAGAGAAGTCGATTCCGAAGATGCCTTGAACGTGACCATCAAGTACCATCGCTGTGCGTCCTGTCCGCAGATCCCATACTCGTCCAACAGCATCCAAGCCTCTAAGGATCCTGTTATTCAAGGCAAAATGTGCCGTATATGCATAGACTCACCCCGAAGCTATTAGTGCGCCGTCACCCTGAAACTCAACAGCATACACTTCCTTTGAGTGGCCTTCTTGGAGGAGTAATTCTTTCGAGGAGTTTACATCCCATAATCGCCAAGTGGTGTCGAAACTTGCAGAAGCGACAAAACTACCAGAAGGGTGAAATGCTACACGACAAATGCGATCTGCATGTCCCTTCATCACAGAGAGCGGGGCATCGCTGATGAAGAAAATGAGGTTTCGGCGCGAAGAAAGGCTCGACGAGAATTCACCTATTCAGAGACCATAGATTGACACACATATCTCCTGCGCCCGACACCAAATTCACTAATCCCTCTTCTTGTGTCAATGTTGCTTGCGGATGCCACGCAACACCACCAACACGATCTCCGTGACCTGAGGGTATTATCGGCACAGACAGCGCTATTGTAGCATTGGACGCTGACCTCTGAGTGTGCGTATAGTTGTGCATGCAGGAACATTCCACAACTTGACAGTGCCGGACCAGCTACCGGTGGCTAGGATTTTATTATTGGGTGCAAAACGCACTTGCGATATCGGACGCTCGTCGCCAATCTGTGAACCAATATTGCCAAAACGCTGCGGGCGCTTATGAACAATGATGTCCTGATAGTTCCGCATCATTTACCTTGACCACTGCAAAAACCTTCTTCCGTATATCGATTATGCGCCCTAATGGTATTTTGCTGTCTATTCGCTGCTGGGCGACGCGCTTTTGAGCTCTGCAAAGGACATGAAAGGGATATTGTAAGCACCTTACTGAAATCGCCTATCGGTAGGTAAAATCCAACCTGGGCAGAGAAAATTCTGCAAGATTTCTTCGAGCTTGGAGAAGTTCAAGGGAGCCTTCAGTGTAAAACTCCTCCTGTAAACGTAAACTGGGTCGGCAATCGCTCCATCAAGTAGAGGCTGGGGGCTACATACGCCTTCTTCTTCGCTTTCTTCAGAGGATGCCTCTTCCATTGGGTGGTCATCACCCCTTGCGGCATTTATTTGTGAAAGGACATATATGAGTCGGTCTCGTCGATCTGCAGCCTAATTACAGTCACTCTCACATGATGAATGCATACTGTTGTAACAACTCACTCGTTCACCAAAAAGTGTGATAGGCTCTCCAATTTCTCGCAGTCTCGCTTTGACCTTGTTGTCGTCCGTTGGTACAGCTAAGTTGCGCGCCTTCTTCTTTCGCTCGAGCTCATCGAGGATGACCTTGTTCTCCATCCGGGCCCGTTCAGAGCCCAGATAGTTTCCATCATCCATCAACGAGTCGTATGTCAGCTCCGACATAATGGGATGAAAGGGCCTGATACGTGGTTCTGTCGAAGAAATATGTTTGGATGAGTTCGTTGAGAAGCGTTGTTTGGCAAGAGCTTTGGATCCAAACAACAACAGCACTACTAGTAGTACTTCGACTCAGTAGGTCCAACTGATAACGTTCCCCATCAACCCCTCACACGCAGACAGTCACATAGTTTTCACAGTGGTAATGGTTCCTTAGAAGCATATTTTCTCTGCCAATACGCCTGTCTGAATCGTACAATGACAAGTACTTTTTCGTGT
This sequence comes from Suillus luteus UH-Slu-Lm8-n1, assembly GCA_000827255.1. NCBI lineage: Eukaryota > Fungi > Basidiomycota > Agaricomycetes > Boletales > Suillaceae > Suillus > Suillus luteus. Next base: position 149,471 of record KN835139.1, read on the forward strand.
TTCAGAGTTTAACGCTGCTTGGGCCACTGTGACTAGTACCCTTAAGAGCGCTTATAGCACCTTGAATTGACGTGGTCCAGGCCTCGTTTAGTGTGCTTTTCGCTGTGCATTGTTGTAATTTTGCTCTCATAAGACTAATTTTAATCATTGGAAGTTTGAATACCTTCCATAACAACACAAGCTCGGCGTTCCGAGACATCTTTTACGTTCTCCATTTCGTTGTGTTTGATTTTTCCACCACGACTTTTGGCTACAGCGGTTGTCCTTTCGCTTTCCTTCCTTTGAACCATCATGAGCCAACGCCAGTCCGAAGAGACCGTATCTTCAGTCAGCTCGAACACCAGTGGTGGCAGCTCTACCCAGTCCACCCAGCTTTCAGCATCACCATCAGGCCAGCAACGGTCTAGTTCTCCTGCTTCCACAAGTTCAACAAGCAAGAGGAAAGGCGATGACTACGTTTACTTCGAGCGGAGCACTGATAGCTTTTCATCTGATGCCGTATCTCGGGCAACTGCTGCCAAGCTAAAGCTTGAATCTTTCTACAAGCTTGCTGTTGATGCCGCGATCGAACGCAATGGGAGGTGCGCTAGCCGGTCGCTTGTTCGTTTCCTCAGCTGACGGTCACCGATGCCACTTGCAGGCGCACAGAACTCGAGCACAGACTTAATCAAGCCATGATACCTAATGAGTCGAAAGAACGTGAAATTCGCAAATACCGCAAGCTGGAGTCACAGCATCTACGACTGCGTCGAACAAAGATTCGTCTCACGGACTTTCGCACAATAAAAGTCATTGGGAAGGGCGCGTTTGGTGAAGTATGTCAAGCTGTTCACTGAACTGCTCTCTGAGCTCACCACTCGATTAACATGTAGGTAAGACTGGTTCAGAAAGTAGACACGGGGAAAGTTTATGCAATGAAGACCCTCCAAAAGGCTGAGATGTTAAAGCGAGATCAGGTCTGTATGCACAAGCTAAGCATGCTTGTCACCTTGGGCTGATGGAATGGTCTTTTAGCTTGCTCATATTCGGGCTGAGCGTGACTTGCTTGCTGAATCTACATCGCCTTGGGTTGTCCAACTCTTTTATTCCTTCCAGGATCCACTATACTTGTACCTCATCATGGAGTTTCTTCCTGGAGGCGACTTAATGACCATGCTCATGAAATACGATGTGTTCTCGGAAGATGTGACGCGGTTCTACATGGCGGAGTGCATTCTTGCTATTGAGGCTGTTCATGACCTCGGATACATTCATCGGTGCGCAATAACCTACTGTCTTGATTCTGAGTATAACTAAATTTCGTTCCAGGGACATCAAACCTGATAATATTTTGATAGACAAGAATGGACATTTAAAGCTGTCTGATTTCGGTCTCTCGACTGGTCTGCACAAGACTACAGATGGAGATTTCTACAAACGTTTAATAGACCAAGACAAACAAAGGGATCCTGCCCGAAACAGCGTCCAGGTCAATGCTATCCACCTTACGATGAGTCGGGAGCAAATTGCTACTTGGAAGGCCAACCGACGAAAGCTGGTTAGTCTCCCGTATTCTACTAAGTATCGACACTAAGTCTCGTATCATCAGGCATACTCCACTGTCGGTAAGTGACCAGATAACGAATCTTGGAGCGCTGTTCTAGCTCTTCATAGGAACGCCGGATTATATTGCACCAGAGGTGTTCATGCTGAAAGGTTATGGCAAGGAATGTGACTGGTGGTCGTTGGGTGCAATTTTCTTCGAGTGTGTGGTTGGATATGCGCCATTTTGCTCTGAAAATCCAAGCGATACATACAAGAAAATCATTGAATGGCCGAACTACCTATACTTCCCGGAGGAAGTCCACCTTAGCCAGGAAGCCGAACATTTGATTCGTAGGTGCGACTCTGCTACCCACGTCCACACGAAGGCGTTTTGCTCATTTTGCTTTAGTATGATGACGTGGGCTAACAGCCGTCTGGGGGTCAATGAAATCAAGAATCATCCCTTCTTCTATGGAGCCGACTGGGATAATCTACGTTATATCGCGCCGCCTTTCGTACCGGCGTTATCGTCGATTACAGATACCACGTACTTCCCCACTGATGAGCTTGGCAACCTTCCTGAACAGCTTGAAGTTGTTGAGCAAGTCGGATCTGACAAGGATCTTGCTTTCTTGGGGTAAGTCGTGTCTGTTGGATACATGGCTAACACCCCTGACTCTATCTTGATATAGATTCACGTTCAAGCGCTTCACTGGCGGACAAGCTCCGTGATTGGAATACACGCGCTTGCTTCCTGCCTCTTTACATCATGACATTGACGCACCTGTACCATTGGATCGTCTGCTCTGCCGCTCGCGCACCCTGGATCGATACCCTCTCGATACCATAGAAACACTGGGTTTGTGTAATCTTGAAAGTTGGGTCCGTTTCGTTGCAGACAGCATTTGTACATCAGTTGGCAATCAACCCTCCATCGTCGTAACTCACTTGGTTAGCAACTTGAGAACAATAAGGCTAACTTGATGCGGGCCTCGTTGCTTTCGGACCGGAAACGTGTCTCGTGTGTTTCATGCTGTTTTACCTGCTGACCACAGTCTTGCCATAAGCGAGTGTACTTGAGGCTGCATATAAATCTCAGATGCCATTATGCAATCCCCACATATTCACATCCTATCTTCACCGTCTAACTCCCTTCCAGATCACGATGCCTGACGGTGGGTACGCAGATATTTACAGCCCACGCAAGGTCCTCGACGACCCTTCCTTCCGCGTCCTTACATCTGGAGAGGCGCCTGCCCCTGATGCAAACATCGCAGCATTTTATAATCCCAATCATGAGATTCACCTCGTGGAAAAGCCGCGTCCAACGCCAGGGCCTGGGCAGGTGCTGGTGCACGTCCGTTCGACTGGAATCTGTGGGTTCGTTTTTGCATCGCAATATCCCGAACGTTGTGTTAATGCGATCTGCGGCGATCAGGAGTGATGTTCATTTCTGGAAGCATGGACGTGTCGGTGATTCCATGGTTGTGACTGATGAGGTTTGGCTCAGTCATTACGAATCGCTGAAAGTAACATCTGATCTCGAGTACAGTGTGGTTCCGGGCACGAGTCTGCAGGAGAGGTCGTTGAAATTGGTGAGGGCGTGACTCAGTGGAAAGTCGGTAAGCTCCCCATTCTAGAAATGCTGATTGTGTAACCGCATATCACCTAGGCGACCGCGTCGCAATCGAGGCCGGCGTGCCCTGCTCGAAACCTGCTTGTGACTATTGCAGAGTCGGCAAGTATAATGCCTGTATGTTTCCACTTTAACCTATCATCAGCCAGTCTGTAAAGTGGTATCTCTTTGCAGGCCCTGATGTTGTCTTCTTCTCTACTCCTCCCTTCCATGGTAGGAATCCCAAACATCCAACTTTTATTGGTACTGAGCTGCCTTCTAGGAACCCTGACTCGCTATCACCTGCACCCTGCAGAATGGTTGCACCGTTTGCCTGATTCCCTTTCCTTTGAAGAAGGTTCCCTTTGCGAACCCTTGGCTGTAGCTCTCGCAGGCATCGAACGTGCTGGTCTCCGTCTTGGCGACCCCACTTTGATCTGGTGTGTTCACATTCGGAGATTTTATGTTATGACCCTTTGATTGGCATTCAGTGGTGCTGGACCGATTGGTCTTGTTTCTCTGCTTTCAGCACGTGCTGCAGGCGCCGAGCCCATTGTCATCACCGATCTCTTCCAGAGCCGCCTTGATTTTGCAAAGAAGCTCGTTCCTGGTGTGCGTACGGTTTTGATCGAGCCTGGCTTGACGCCAAAGGACGCTGCCCAAAAGATCAAAGTCGCCGCTGATGGCCCTGTGAAGGTTGCGATCGAGTGCAGTGGTGTGGAGAGCAGTGTGCATACCGCTGTGCATGTAAGACACTCTGAGGTCGTTATGTTGTCGAGAGTCTTGCTTATGCCTAGATGGTACCCAGGCAGCACAATTTGGTGGAAAGGTGTTCATCATTGGTGTCGGCAAGAACGAACAAGTGGTATGTAAACGCCCAAAATTGTGTGAACCTCAATTTGTCATATTTTCAGTTCCCATTCATGCACTTGAGTGCCAATGAGATAGATGTTAGTTTCCAATATAGATACGCTAACCAGGTATGCCTCCCCACTGCAAGAATTTCGCGATGCTGACCATGCGTGATCAGTACCCCAAAGCCATACGCCTCATCGCTGGCGGTCTGATCAACGTGAAGCCTCTGGTTACGCATCGATTTAAACTAGAGGAGGCCGTTTCTGCCTTCCATGTCGCTGCAGACCCTTCTCAAGGCGCGATCAAGGTGCAAATTCAAGACTAGAACATGGTGACTGATCTCGAGAGTTGTAGAATATTCATGTACTTGCACACTGGGCCAAGGGTTCGATTTCAAATTGATAAGGACAATGGATGCGAATGAATGTATGAAATTACCTCGAGAAGCTGAATCCATTACTTGTTAGTGCACGTTCGTCCGTGGTATGGAGCTGATACCAACTCTAATTTCGACTCCTATGATTGGAGACAGATATATATTGCCGTAGAGTGAGTTATATGAGTAACCCAATAGGATGCAACATTACTTCAGCAGTGACCAGCGCAATGATGCGATACCTCCAGGCAGTAACTTATTGCTGTCTTGACTCTTGGTACCAGGGACATGCGTCGGTCAAATCTTGTTTGACTGGTCGCTTGATACGACATTCTGTACTTGTTCATACATTGCTCGCTTGCGAGAGGATTCACGGAACTCTTCTTCGCGCTGCCGCATTTTCTCTGACCGACGAGCGTCATCACGAATGACACCTTGGAACATGTCCTATTAGGCGGAATGTCAGGTATGAAATAATAAGCAACAATAGTTATCACCTCTCGCTCCCTTGACTGCTGGTAATGAACTGCCCATATAATGAAGGAGGAAAATGCGAGCGACGCAGCCAGCGTCACTTTCGCTCTAGTTGACATCCGATGCTGATGGGAAAGTAGGCGCAAAGCAAGCTCAAAGTGCACAAACGCCATCAACATCAACAAACAAAGCTTCCTTCTCAGTCAGGCTCGACACCCGTTTACCATCAACATTCTCACTAACCTCACTAGTTCTGTTTCAGAGCGCCCAATGCTTTAGGAGTGATGAGCTACCTTGAAGTTAGTCGAGCTAACGTTTACACCTTTGATGATGTTCATTTTATTTTTACACTCCAGGATTTCGAGAACACGCTGAAAGATGTCGTCAACGCAAAACGACTGTCGGGTTCCAAGGTGTCGAAGCTAACTGAAATTGCACAGAAGTCCATGGAGGTGCGTGTCAAAATTCTACTTGAAGACTTGTTTACTCAGGCTTTTGTTCTTGACAGCACGACACTAAGCTTGTTGCGATACTTTATCGCACTCACAAGTCACTGTCTAGTTCTGCCAAGGTGTCAAGTCTCTACGTGTTTGATGCTCTGGCACGTGATGCCCGAAATCATGCTACAAAGCGCGGTATCACTGGTGACATAAATTCAAGAACTGGAAACGCTGCCACCTTCCTACTCAAAGTTGAAGGTGTTTTGGATGGTCTGTTCCAGGACATGATTGCGCTTGATAATGCAGAAGCAAAGGTAAGCGACGAGTAGAATCACTTCACACCCACAGGTCAGGCCTATATCTGCGACATCCATGTCGTCGGTGAATTTGTATGTTACTCCAAGTAACGTGACTGCGTAGCCCGATGTTGCTGTAATTGTGCCCTCCACTGACTGGCTCATATCTTCGAGTACCAATACCGCCACTAACGCGTATTGTCACCATATTATTTTTGCTGTCCTCTCCTCCACGTCAGATGCAACGCGGTCTTACTTACTCCAATAACAGGAAAAGACGAAGAAAGTTCTGGATATATGGACCAAATCAAATACTTTTCCTTCGCCGGTTTTGACACGGCTGAGGGAGATGATGGACTCTCGAAAAGGTGCATATCACGAATCAAACATGTGTCCGCTAAGTATTTCTTCTGCTTGTGTAATAGCTATTTTTGCTGGCATCTCTGCCTCAAATGAAATGAGAATTTACACTGAAATACGATTTGGCTACTTTTTATGTTAGAATCCGTGAAAAACCCAACGCCTCCCATCGCACGAGTCGAAACTCAAGCATTGCCGATAATTACCACCCCTCCATCGGCTACCCCGTCCCAGGGTCCAACACCTCCTCTTCCAGAATCGGTGCAGTCCACACTTCTGGCCCTGCTTGAAGCTGCACAAGCCGCTGGGCAGCCACGCATGTAAGTACCTAAGTCACGGATTGGAACCCCTCCTGAACCTCTCGATACAGCCAAACACCACCAAACACTGTGCCTGCCCCACCCCTCACTGGGCATCTAGCGTTATTGCAACAGCTGGCTTTGACAGCAAACGTCCCAAATGGAGGTCCTCCATCGCAATCTACAATCCAACCCCCACTGCGAAATATGCAGCTCCCATCTGCGCCACGGCGTCCTGCCCCATCTCATCTAAACAACCAACCACAACCTTATTCTTCCTTACAGTCACATGTCCAGCATGATCCTGGTAGAGATCCTTGGCAGAGTCGTCCAAGCCAATTTGATCATGGGAGAGAGCGTGATGGGTTCCACGACTCCAACTCACGCGGGGGATTCCAGCGTGGTTTTCGTGGTCGTGGTCGCGGCCGGGGTAGATGGGATGACCGCGACCACGATCGTTTCAAAGATAGGGATTGGAATTCTGCTTCACGGCCAAGAAATAGCCGTTCTCGAAGCCCACGCAGATTCAGTGGGCAACGGCCACGACCTTATAGTCCACCTCAGAGACCTGCAGCAAGCAGAGATGTAGCCCAAAATCAGCCTTCGGCAAAACTCCCTGAAGTGGGAAAAGACGAGTTTGGACGGGATATTAGACCGTCTTCTGCCACTCCTCCTAGAGCTGCATCAGTCAATGCTCAATCTCAGCCTCCGATGGTTCCATCTGTAGTCCCTGCCCGTACGGCGGCACCCGAAAATCGTGTACCTGTATCAGACCAGTTGCCCTCGGTTGCTGCCAGTACATCTACACAGAAAGTCGAACCTCGTAAACCGAGTTCGGCGCCAGCGCTGCAGCAACCAGGACTTGATCATTTTGATATCACAACGTTTGATTTCACTGCGCCCTCATCGTGGGAAGCATTGGGGAAAATGTGGCACAGTACTTACGGTGATACACCGTCTCAAGAAGAACTCATGCAGTTTGTAATGACGGGCGGTGTAGTCGCATTCACTGGTCAGACAAATGCTGTGCAAACTGGTCAGTGGGAGGATCCAAGTTTGGGCGGCCAGTCTGCAGGTTCTGGACGTGGATGGCAAGGAGGCAGAGGGCGAGGCAGAGGATTGATGACTGGACGTGGCGATACCCTCGGGCACGGCAAATACCGAGACGATGGACATTGGGATGCAGATGCTCAACACTCGGACGCCATAGTCCTGGGCGAAGGAGGCGGCCAGGATAGTGGTTACGATAAAGAGCAAGCTTACATGGATCTGGTCCAGATGGGAAGAGACGACTTGTTCAATACAGACCCAGACGATTATCAAAACGTGGATTCGGGTCGGATGCAACGAGTAGGCGATAATTTGGGGTCTTTATGCAAGAGTCAGGATATGAAACTGAAGCTTGAAGAATCATGAACACGGTGTATATTATCCCTTGTAATTATCCAATACTCATACAACACGCCTGCAGAATCTGATTTATATGCCTACCGTACTACCACACAATACACTTTATTTTCCGCTGCCTTGCCAAGTTCAGAGATGTGGACCGCTACTACAGATATAACCCTGAGACTGGGTCAAACGATAACAGCATTCCACACTCGAAGAGCTAGTCATGATGCACTAGATTAACAATGTGTGCCACATTATTTACATGCCAGCGAGCTCCCCAGGTACCAGCGGCTCACATAGTATCACAAGGATCATTTCCCAACAACAATTTCGGTGCAAGTCACTGTTGGGTAAAGAACACATAATTGACTCATGTCAACGCATACTTATATCGTCTAAGCCTCTAGGGACACGCCGCACGACTCCAGCCATTGTATTGACAGGAATCGAACTCCATGAGTATAGTATCAGGAGTATTGGGACACATCCGTGCAAATTAGATTCTTTCGAAATGTACCAAGGCCTTACCTGATCGTGCTAGTAAGTAGTGGCTTGATAGCAAAATGAGCACTGCGGCAGCAGTAATTAGCGCCTATTGCTCCCGATTCTGATTCTTGAATCTTTCATGTTGTCTGCAGCCGTCCGATCGACAACGCGCCTCTTGCGCTTGTGCCAAAACGCCAGATGCTTCCAGTCTGCGGCAGCAACGTCCTCGACCGTCAATGCAGCTGAGATTGCTCATTTTTCTCGGCTTTCTTCACTATGGTGGGATGAGCAAGGGGAGTTTTCGCTGTTGCATCGAATGAACCCTGTAAGGGTGAGCTACATCCGGGAGAAACTCCTTGAGGCCACGTGCGAAGACCAAGGAGAAGATGTAATGAGAGAGTTGGAGTCAAAATGCGCAGTACTGACTGGTATGGATGTGTTGGATGTAGGTTGTGGAGGCGGTTTGCTCTCAGAGGTTCGTCCCCAGTCTCATCGCTTTACATGACTTATCGAATCGAACCACTCTGTGATCCAGAGTCTCGCTAGGCTGGGAGCACGAACTCTTGGCATTGATGCATCTGAATCCAACATAGGGATAGCTTCGGCACATGCTAGTGGTGATCCCCAGCTGTCTTCTTCGGGCAATTCATTGGAATACCGTCATACTTCTGCAGAGCAGCTTGTCAAAGAGCCCAAGCGGTTCGACGTCGTATGCTCGATGGAGGTTATTGAACATGTAGATAACCCATTGGCGTTTCTTTCTGCTTGTGCCCAGTTGGTGAAAGTAAGTCTCATTCCGGACACCTTAGTCAAATACAGGCATAACTTTTACTTGACATCAGCCTGGAGGCCATCTTTTCCTTTCCACAATCGCGAGGACGCCACTCTCCTATGCCCTGACAATTCTGGCCGCCGAACATATCCTCCAAAAGGTAGCCGTGGGGACTCACACGTACTCAAAGTTCATTAACCCTTCCGAGCTTATATCGTTCTTCCAAACCTATCGGTCCTCGCCTTCCTCCTTCAGCATTCCAACGGACTCTGGCCATATCGGCTCCGATGCATCTCGCAGACCATGGATAACACGTACATATGCTCATGGTCTACCCACGCGATCGGAAGCGGAGGTGCGAGGAATAGTGTATCTTCCGTTGAGTGGAGAATGGAAGTTGATGTCCCGCGCTTCTACGCTCTGGGGTGCCGTAGAATGTAACTATCTGTTTTGGGTCAGGAGACCCTTGGATTCGTAGAAATTCGCAACCTAAATATACACTGTTGCACATCCCCCGTACACAACGCTGCAGACTGGCAGGTCACGAAAAGAGACGGGTATAACATATTAACTTACAATATTAATTAGGAGGTGGAAAAAAGCGTGAATCTAAGACATCAGCCTCTCCCCCCAGACAAGCCTTTGTCTGTGTGCCGTATAGGCACCCGCAATTGCCACCCAAGTAGTCCATCCAAATGTTATGAAAAATGCAGCAAACAAGACGCGCATTGTGACAGTCCACCACCTCGAAACTGGGGAGCGATTCGTGAAGATGATGACTCGCCAGCGCTCATGCCACTCAGTGTTCAACCATTTGAGGTCTGTCACGAGATTCTTGGCCTATCCTTCCTCTGGTGAGTCAAATCTTCGATGCGAAGACGCTATATCTCTTACTTTCTCTCGACCAGAATCGTATATATGTTGTATTTCAGCCACGTGTGATTGAATTTGTGGAAGTGTATGTGACAATTCTTCCAAGGAGACAAGAGAGTTGTGAAGTTCCTCGTGAATGCACGGTATATGTTCTTTGAGTGCATGCTTAGCATTCTGTGCATCTCTCTGCTCGGTGATTCAATTTATTGATTTTCACAGTTACCGTTGGCAATCGCTGACCTTCAGTTCATCGAGAGAGCCCTGCATCAAGCTGTCCATAGCTCGAAAATTGCTCAAGCCTTCTGTAAGCTTGGTCTAAAGGGAAGTAGAAGTGTCAGTACATTGAGCGGGATACTTAGAGCGACTGACACTGAGTTCCTGCATCTGACTTTCGTACTGCAGTGACCGCTTTGATGTACGCTTTACTACTTCCTCTATATTGTGACTGCAAGTATGCTGTGCATGATTCCTGGCGTTCATTAGCCACCCCCGACTATAAGGTTGCAAGCACGCCATGCAGTCTGCTCACGAGATGGTGCTGCTGCGTTTGCTTCTGCTAGTGTGCCTCAGAACTTCCTCTGGCACTGGTATCAGCGGGTCGCTCGGCATAATAGATGGCCAGTGAGGCTCCTAAAAGGTGAAAGAAAGAAAGGAACCTCCGTCGTCTACATTCACGTGAGCGCCTCCTTTGATAAGCAACGGGCCCAGCTCTTCAACCAATAGTAACGTTCATCGTTTAACCACCATCATAATACGATGCGCATAACCAGAGACAACTTGCTTCACGCTGCAAAATCCTTATGCATAGATTTCGCATCAAAGAAAGATCCAGACACTCTCATGACGCATTTCTCTACAACACACCAATGCGTAGCATATGAACATGGTTTACCATTTCTTGCTCCATTCCTGGGTCGTCACTTTGTCGGACGTGATGGAGTACGAGATTACTTCAAAACCATAGCCTCGGTTATGAGTTTCGAGAGAATGGAATTTTCAGAGTATATTGTCGATCCAGAAGTCCAGAAAATTTCGGTGAAGGGTCGAGCAAGATTCACCTGGTTGAGCTCAGGGCAGAGTTGGGACGAGATATTTACATACGCATTGGATTTTGACGATGATTGCAAGGTTACAGATCATCAGGTTTGGGCAGATACAGGTGCTGCATACCTTGCCAGCAAAGGTCAGCTGGGCACGAGCTAGGATCGCAGGCAAGTACTTTTGGTTTGTGGCATGAAGTGCTGAGCGCTGACGCTTTAAAGTTTCACATGATAACGCATGTGTCCACTGTACATTTGATAGTATCTACTAGTACTAGTATGGGATTTAACATGTACAGCGGACCGTGTACATCCGATTGGCACAATAAGGTAAAACCTACTACACCTTTTTTTGCCTTGTGTCACTTACCACTTCGTCAGAATTAAGATACAGTCGCCACCTAGTATTATCCGTCCCAAGTCTTATCGTGCCCTTCTAAGCTCTCTGCTTTGCTTCCATTTTCACATTCCTAAAATCTATTCAAGTTTTGTTGCAGAACTACCAAGAAACCCATTTAGAGGACAGAGTCACACACAACGATCCTTCGACATGTCTGATTCGTTGCCTTTGCAAGTCGTCTCGCCATATGCATGCAGGGGATCCCTCAGCAGAGCGTCGACCAGTGATTGCCTATCTGTGATCTGACATCACGTCGACAGTAAGTCATAAATTTGATGTGATATTGTTTTAGGGAGGTACAGTGACCATTAGGCGCTGATACAGCCACTACCGAGGTGCTCATGTGGGAGCACGGTAGCGCTAGCCCGAAGCACGCATGGTCATCAAAATAAAATTCGGGGCAAACCCGGTGGATGTCAAGATCCCAAAAGTAGAGGTGACCTATGATGTTGCTCTGTCATCCCATATGCCATCATATAAGTTGATATCTTGTGGTCAAGGGCGACTCTTTCCGCGCAAGGCTCCTGTGTTATGATCCCCCTTCAAGAGGTCCCAGGAAATCCTGTCGTTCACCCCGGCCTCCTAAGCTTATCGCACCTATTACAATCGTCGCGGATTGTTTCCGCGTGCGCACTCATTCAATTTGGCATTCCAAATCCGTGCTTCTGAGCGATAATCTTCGTTAGCATCATTTATCTCGCTCAATCATATGCAACCTCGGATGCCTCTCAAGCACATGCAGCGAATTTTGTAACTCTGGCATGCAAATACCTGACACCTCGAATGTCTTTCTGAATCCGCATGCCCGCCATGCTCACCACTCTAGCGACTTTCAACATCAATCGATCGGGAATTCCTTAGACGGGGATCCTGCGTCTGACCCATCTTTGGTCTTGGGAACCTTGGAAGCAACGAATTGATGCCGCTGGTAACGATTTCGAGTCTTGTTATGCCCCTCCTGCTGACAGGGGGTCTAACTTTATGGCAAATCGTCTGCTGGCGTTCTTTGCAGTATCGAGCTGCCAACCCAGTTTTTGTTATTCGTTCTGATACCAGTAACACCTTCTTTTGTAGCAGGATGGGTTTTCTGGTGTATGTGCTTTCGTGCTGACCCTCGAAACAAGGTGTATAAATGCCCACCGACGAACAATACTCCACTTCATTTTACCCCAAGTTGCTCATCATGGTATCTTTCGTGCTGTCGAGTCTTCTCAGCATCTTCGCAGTCATCGGCGGCGTGTTGTCTATGCCTCTTATGGACACGGCACTTTCAGCTCGTTCAACACCTGCAGCCCCTCACTTCGTCATCTACAGCGACAAGTGGATCTCCGGTGAGACCGGTCCTCCGGCTGTCAGCAGTATCAAAGTATGTATTTATCGAAGATTTGTTGGCACATATCGATTGTTTCTTTGTTATTTGTGAATTAGGGGTATAACGTCTTGTGAGCCTTCGCGACAAACATGAGTATTTCGTGGTCTAACTTCCTTCAGTGCCCTCTCTTTCTGGCTTGTCTCCGGCCCAGCTGATCAAGCTGAAGAGTGGGTGTCGCTTGACAATGCCACACGAGCATCTATCAAGACATCATACCACAATGCGGGGATTTCTCTTATTGTGTCCGCTTTCGGGTCCACGGATGCGCCTACGAGTGCGGGATATGATCCTACGACTGTTGCCAATAATCTCGCGGCCTTCGTGTTGAAATATGATCTTGACGGTGTCGATATTGACTACGAAGTGGGTTTCCCTTAGCGTGCATCAATCTACATCTGAACGTTGGGCTTCAACAGGATTTCAATGCCATGAATGCCGAGAATGGATCTGCAGAAACTTGGCTGACCACGTTCACCAAAGCCCTTCGTAAGAAGCTTCCACAAGGTATGTTTCCTGGTTCCGTTATGAGTAACGAGGATGTGCTAACAGCATGCTGCAGGTCAATACATTTTAACCCACGCACGTGAGTCTGCCCCATATCCAGTGATTGGGCCTGCCTAAGTTCTCGGCCTCATCCAGCTGTCGCTCCATGGTATTAGGACCAATCGTATTTGTACGAATCTTCGGTTTAATCTCCCTGTTGTAGGTTCTCCGCGACATACTCTAGCGGTGCCTATTTGACGGTCAATAAGAACGTTGGATCGTTGATTGATTGGGTAAGTTAGTAAATCATTGTAATGTTTCGTGAGCTTATTTGCTGCCTTACAGTACAACGTTCAGGCAAGCATTTTTTTCACAAAGGGTAATTTTATGTCAATAATGATATCAATGCCCCTGTTTTATACAGTTCTACAATCGTGAGCCACGCAATCCTGTCTCTTTGCTTGTTATTGACTAGTTATACCAGAGGGCACATCTGAGTACACAACGTGTGCCGGGCTTCTTACGAAATCATCTTCGACGTGGCCGAAGACTTCAGTCTTCCAGATTGCAGCAGCAGGAGTATCTTTAGACAAGGTGGTGATCGGCAAGCCAGCCACCAAGGGGGATGCAAGCAATGGCTATATGAACACTACCCTACTCGCCCAGTGTGTGGACACCGCCTATCAACAAGGATGGGGTGCGTTCAATATCCCACGTACTGTTCAGCAGGGTCTAACCATAGTTTCCAGATGCTGGCGTTATGGTGTGGGAGGTGAGCTAAGTTAACCTGTCAGGCGGATGTAACTAACGCGCCATGTGATACAAAGTATCCCGACGCCGCAGCGGCCTGGATCAAAGCTGTGCGGTCGCTCGCATTCCCAGAATAAACAGCGCTTGCGACTACCCCACTCTCTCGTTGTCATTTATGTCCTAATGTAAGTATGATCCTTTACCTCAGGCCTCAGTCACTTTAGGTAATATCCTCTGTAATAAGTCGCTCAAAGTAACAGTCTAAGTTTTTATTCCACATGCACAGAACTCGACCATTAAGGTAGTACGAGTCAGGTATGAAAGCGTGAGACAAGTCCGAACACTTGAGAGACCCTCCCAAATTGGTGCACGGTGCCGATAACTGGATAACAACGAAGGGAATGTCAAAGGACATGGGAGAGGGAGAACCTTTCTGGACTACTGCTCCATCATCTGTCAACCGTCAAATGAAAGTAAAATGTCTGTAAATCAGCGGGTCAGTCACTGTCAGTGCACGAGTCAAATTCAAGCAAAAAGTTGAACAACTGACAATAATCGGTTATCCAGAAGAAGTCTGACGGTGAGACGCTGCTGTAGATACCTGATTAGGCCATCGGAAAATCCTATCCATAATATTGTTTTGTAACAACATCAACGGGAACAAGCTGCGTACTGTAGGGACGACTTATCAGTACTGCGTTGTCCAGTGCTAATGAGTTTTATTAGGAAATGCCGTAATAAGTGTTTTTGATATGTAAGCACTGAGTGTGCTCTTGCAACCTCTTGCAACTACCATCATAATTTGATACCATAACCAGAGAAAACCTGCTTCACACTGCCAATTCCTTATGCATATACACATGATTTCGCATCCAAGGGAGATCCAGGTGCTACCATGATTCATGACGCAACACACCAGTGCTTAGCATATGAGCCATGAGCTGCGAGCATAGTTCACCCTCCCCATTTCCAGTGGGTTGTTGCTTCGTCGGACATTGCCTCGGCTTTGAGCGCTTGAGCTTTGAGTGGATCCGACAGAGTTTTCAGGATTCATCGTCCAGAAATATTGTTGGAAGGTGGAGCAAAATTGACTTGCTTGACTACGGGGCGGAGCTGGGACGGGGTGCATACATATGCCCTGGACTTTGTTGATGATTGTAAGGTTACGGATTATCAAGTTCGTGCCAGATTTTCATACAGCTGCTGCATACATTGCCAGCAGTGGCCAGTTGGGCAAGCGTTAGGATTGTCGCAGTAAGTGCCTCTGGGTTGACTTATCGGGTGCTGACGTTTCAAAGCTTCACATGCCACCTCCAGTGAGATCTGATGGTCCATGGGGTCTAGCTAAATGTATGTATGTGCAACGGACTGTGTACATCTGATTGGCTTAGAAACCTGGCTTACACCTTTTCGTCTTGTGCCGCCTTCCCCTTTTTTCAGAATTGAGATACGGCTCAAGTTGCCAGCTAGTACCATCTGGTACAAAGTCTTATTATGCCCTTCTGAGCTCTCACACTCTCCCCTTTTCACATTTCTAAAACTTGGCTTTGTCGCAGAACTGCTGAGAATTCCTTTTAGAGGGCGGGGTCACACGCAACGATCCACCGACGTGTGTCCCGCTGCTAGCATTTTTCGCTTTTGCACGCTACTAATATCCTTCCATATGAATGTAGGGGATCTCTCGGCAAAGCGACGAACAACATCAACGCTTTTTGACAGTCTGGTTGTATATGCTGTTTGTGTTCCGAAAATTTTGTAGACGGTAAGCCAGAAGTTTGAAATTCTATCGTTTTCACCGCAGCACAATGATCACTGGGCGCCGATACAGCCACTACTGAGGTGCACACGTGGAACACGGAAGTGCTATTCTGAAGCATGGATGATTGCGAATAAATAACATCCAGCACAAACCCGGTGCGTGTCTTCGACAGTAGAATTGGGTCATGATATTTTGCTTGACCCCACAACGTCAGGTTTACCTACAACTTCATAGCTTGTTCCAAGCTTCCGCGTTGAATGTTTTCTGTCACACATCAAGAGGTCCCAGGAGGTCCCGCCGTTTACTCCAGTTTCCTAAGCTTATCCCACCTAGTATTGCATTCGCCACGGATTGCTTCCGCTCGTAAACTCAGTCAATTTTGGCAGTCCAAATCCGTGTTTCTGAGCAATTGTTACTCTTGCTCAATCATATGCAACCTCGGATACTTCTCGAGCACATGCAGCACATTTTCAATTCCCGCCTGTTATCCTCGCATGTCTTTCTGAACCCGCATGCTCACCACTTACAGCTCTTGACATAGACCGACCGTGTCCCAAATACGGGGATCCCGCGTCTGACCCATCTTTGGCCTTGGGAACCCTGGGCAGCAATGGGTAGCGTCGCTGGTAAACATTTCGAGTCTTGTCATGTGTCGCCTCCCGCCACAAGTGGTCTAACTTTATCGCCAAATCGTCTGGCGGTATTCCATGCAGCACTCAACTACCACCCTGGGTTTCGTGCTAATGCTGACACTCATTTCTTTTATTAGGAGGACGGAGTCTCTGGTACATGTGCCATTGAAGGTCACATTGTGGTACACTAACCCCGGAATGAGTTAGTGAAAGGTATAAATGCTTACTGGTAGCTCGCATTCTACCCCATCCTCATCATGGTGTCTTTCATGCTCTCGAGTCTTCTCAGCGTCTTCGCAGCCATCGGTGGCGTGTTGTCCATCCCTCTTATGGACACGGCACTGTCAGCTCGTGCAACACCTGCAGCCCCTCACTTTGTCATCTACAGTGACAAGTGGGTCTCTGGTGAGACTGGTCCTCCTGCAGTCAGCGAAATCACGGTGTGTATACGCCAATGACTTAATTAGCATGTATTGATTGTTTGCCTGTTATTTGGAAATTAGGGGTATAATGTCTTGTGAGCATTGGGGACAAACATGAATGTTTCGCAGTCTAACTTCTTTCAGTGCTCTCTCGTTCTGGCTTATCTCCGGCCCGGCTGATCAAGCTGAAGAGTGGGTATTGCTTGACAATGCTACACGGGCATCTATCAAGTCAACATACAATAATGCCGGGATTTCTCTTATCGTATCCGCTTTTGGATCCTCGGATGCGCCTACGAGTGAGGGATATGATCCTACGACCGTCGCCAATAATCTCGCGGCCTTCGTGTTGGAATATGATCTTGACGGTGTCGATATTGACTACGAAGTAGATTTCTCTTGACGTGCATTAACCAACAACTGAATACTGACCCTGCAACAGGATTTCAACGCTATGAATGCCATGAATGGATCTGCAGAAACTTGGTTGACCACTTTCACCCAAGTTCTCCGTGCATCCCTTCCGCAAGGTGTGTTTGCTGGTTCCATTATGGGTGACGAGAACGTACTGACAGCATGCTGCAGGTCAATACATTTTAACCCACGCACGTGAGTCCGCTTCAAATCCAGCGAATGGATCTACCTAAATTCTCGGCCTTGATCCAGCTGTCGCTCCATGGTACTTGGACCAATTGTATTTATGTGAATCGTCCGGATTTATCCCCCTGTTTATAGGTTTGCCCCGACGTACACTAGCGGTGCTTATTTAACAGTCAACAAGAATGTTGGATCGTTAATTGATTGGGTAAGTGAGAAAATTGCTGTGATTTTTCTGAGCTCATTTGCCACCTTAAGTACAACGTCCAGGCAAGTATTTTTTGACAATGGGCAATTTCATGATGCCGATACCAATTCCCCTGTTTTATACAGTTTTACAATCGTGAGCTACGCAGTCCTGTCTTCTTGCTTATCATTGACTGGCTATACTAGAGGGCACAACTGAGTATACGACGTGTTCTGGCCTCCTTACAAATTCATCTTCGACGTGGCCAGACACTGCACTCTTCCAGATTGCAGCAGCAGGAGTATCTTTAGACAAATTGGTGATCGGCAAGCCAGCTACAACTGCAGATGCGAACAATGGCTATATGAACACCACGCTACTCGCCCAGTGTGTGGACACTGCCTATCAACAAGGATGGGGTGCGTTCAATATCCCACGCACTGTTCAGCAGGGGCTAACTATAGTTTCCAGATGCTGGCGTTATGGTGTGGGAGGTGAGCTGAGTGAACCTGTCAGATGAATATTGCTAACCCGTCGGGTGACGCCAAGTTTCCCGACGCCGCAGCGTCCTGGATTCAAGCTGTGCGGTCGCTCGCATTCCCAGAATAAACAGCGCCTGCGACTACCCTCGCTGCAATTTATTGCTCTGTTCCTGTAGAAGTACGATCTGGAACTCAGCCCTCTGGAAAATATGTACTCAAAGCAAAGTCTATGTATTCCGAATGTATAAAACGCATGCAACTCAAACTTGAAGATAGTACGAGTTAGGGAATAAGCAGCATGGAAGTAAGTGTCAGGGTAAAGGCATGGAAGTCCAACACAGTTTTCAAAGTCCGAACGAGAGACCCGATTTGGCGAACCCACAACCGAAATTAGATAAAAGAGTGTCACAGAAAATGAAGGGAATGTCAAAAGACATGGAAGATGGACTAGAACCTTTCTGTATCAGCGCTCCGTTGTACTGTCAACCGGTCAGATCAAGATAAAACGTCTGTAAACCAGTGAGTCGGTGAATTGGGGCGCAAAGTTAAACAGACTGACAATAGGTGAGACGAGGTAATCAGGATCATCTTGAGCGGCATTATAGGCACCGATGTCACCGACGAAGAATATCGAGTTGTCATAAATCTTATAGGCGATAGTCGTCCCTGCCTTATGGCCGTTGAGATTTACGTAGTGCGCTTGAGAGATGTCAGTGATAAGTAGACTCGGACGGCGAAAGTATTGAGACAGCCCACCCTTCAGTTCATAAGTCGTGGGATCGAATGTCCAGATAGCTGATTCGTCCGCATTATACTGGCCCACAGGGACGGGTGGGGAATGTACGGGTGCTATGAGTGATTTTTCGTTAGTATTCGATTTGTGATAAGTCTGGCATACTCACTTCTAATGACGTTGCCAAAGCTGACGGCTCTGTTGATGGGTCAAAATCAGTGTCTAGTAACTGTTTTTCGTGGTGAAAACACCAACGTTGGGGAGCCTTTGGCGAGTGTGTCGTTGCTTGTTGTTCCGATATAAGAAGGCCCAGTAAATGCGGGGTTCTGCCAAAAGCTTTGTGAATTTTAGAAAACAAAAGAACAAGGAGGACCGTACGATGGCCATTATGTCGATAAGCCCCTTTCCAGACCGAGACACGGTGAACGATACGTGGAGGTCCTCACTCGAGGAACCAAAGTTTATACCATTTCTAAGCACAAGCTCAGCACAGGAGAAACTTCACTCAAGTTGGTGGGCGTTCTTACATTCCTGAGGCCCAGTTATATAAATGACCGTACGTTCCGCCATCGTAGCTCTTTACCAAGATCCGACCGGTATATCTAAAAGGGTTGAAACAAACTTGGAATGGGATTGTCAACGGACTCACGTCTTGGGCGGAACGGGCGACGTGGATGGGTTCGCTCCTGCGGTGAGATATTAGTTCGTGCAAATACTTGGGATTTAGGCTTTGAAATACCAGCTGCTGTCGGCGTCCTCGCGTAACCTGGGAGAGCGCGAGCAAACTTGGGAGGCAAAACTGGAAGGCCACGAGCTAGTCGTTGTGCATTTGTCAAAGTTGCGAGGGCACTAGAAACGGAGAGAATCAGTGCGATGGCACAGCTGAGCACAAAAATGCGCATTGCGGGAGGTGAAGACGATGCCAGCTGTTACAATTTCTTGGAGGTGCCCTTTAATATTCGATCGAGTTTTAACTTAACATATGCATGTGGATCTGACGTTGTCAATCAAAATGTGACGTCGGACAGTCCAGGTACAAAATAATCGAGATCCAAGCCCAGCCACTCACACAGACCGACAAGCTGAGGCGTATCCCAGTCATGAGGCTGGCTTCAGTTGCACCCAAAAAGTCGCCGTGGAGACTATGAAATTAAGAACTTTGTGATTCATGCATCATGACCTGGTCCTGGCCAGACCTTTGAAAGAAGTTGTCACGGTCGGCCGCAACTGGCCGCAACTGAATCATGAAACACGTGATGTGGCTGCTCCAAGTGACATACGCCACAGTACTTAGCACATAGGGCTAGTGCAACTTGTCAACTTGAAGATATCGCACCAGAGGCTAAGTGAGTAAAAGGACCAAGAACTTCAGTGGTACCGCGTCTATGCTAGGCAAGGATGATTCACTGAACACCAGATGATTTCTCGGCTACCCGTTTAAATTTTGTGACGGTCAGGCAATGTACCCGGACGGCGGAATGGTGGTGTGAATGATGTGGTGTGGGATTTCTTGTCAATGTCAAGAACTGGCGGACCAAGTTGTGGAACTATTCTTAAACATCATCACCACTCGTAAGTAAGCTAGACATCATAGCAATTCAATAGCAAGCTGCAAACTAAACGTTAAACCCTGGCCAAGATAACAAGAAATAGAAAACTGCACAAAACGTTGGCGGATATAATGAACATGAGGATATAATCATGATGCAATACAGTAATCTTGTTCCGCGACAGGCGATTCTCTATGTGCGATCGTTCTGAATCGTGATTGATGAATTGTGAGAAAAAGTGCAAAGTGCAAAGTGCAAAAAAAAATAACTCAGGGCTCATGCATGGGTATTCTTACATGCCTGCCTGACGGTTCAGCATGTAGAGCTGCAAATCTTGCCAGCCTGCAAAAATTCATGTCAGCACGAAACACTGATGGAAGAACAGAACAGGCACTCGCCTCCCCCAACCCGACACATAACCTTTTTCGACATCCCGCCCCCTCTTGCCCCGGAGCGCGTCAGAGTTGTCAGCTTACATGTCACCACTTTCCGACTCAAACTATTCGAAAACGCATATGATGCCCTAATCTCCTCCCCCTCCTTCGGCGGCGCCTTGAGCGGGGGATCCACACGCTCAATCAATAGCCCGTGCGGAATCGCATTCACAATCGTTGCAACCTCCACATCCAGTGGGTCCTTGTCACTCGCAGGGACGTACAGGTGCAACGGGTCGCGCTCCATGGGCGTGTACGACCCTGATCGCGACCCCGGACGCGAGTTGGGTGTCCGCGTCGTCGACGAATCGCGGAACGATGAAGGAGGGAGCTTGCCTGCAACACTCTGCCGCGCAGATGTACGTAGCCCGCTGTTTCCTGCGCCCCCGTAAAATGGGACCTGTTGAGCTTTTGCTTTCAATTGTGATTCAGGCGTTTGTGCCCTGAGGAGAGACCCTGGCGTGAGGGGGCTTTGGGGGCGATAGAAGGACATCGTCGACGAGGGACGCGATTCGGAAGAGACATGCACGCTGGGAAGGGGTATCTGTGATCGGCTTGGAGGGCGTGGTGGGGGTATGCGTACGCCGCTCGGGGTATACGAAGGAGATGTATTAGAATGCGGAGGGGAAAATGCACGCTGCATCAAAGTCGTGAGCTCTTCGTCGTCATCAGCATCGGTCTGCCGTGCAGACACAGAACGCCAGTGCAGCGCAGGGGCTGGAATACTACTTGGGGTCTTGGGCCGTGGACGTGGAGTCGTCCCATGGCTGGGCGTTTGAGCTCGTGATGGTGGACGTAAAGGTGGAAGGGGAGGTATAGAAGGGTTTGTGGATGCAGATGATGTTACAGGAGACCAAGGCCGTGAAGACGCATTTGAACTACGGCTGACGCTCCTTCGTGAAGGCGTGCTCGGTACAAGAGGAGCATATTCCGGGCTGAGGACAGACTTGGCATTTGGCCGCTTTGGAGGAGTGGGCTTGATGGTCGCCGCAGGATCCGGCGCATCCTCTACCTTTGTTGAGCTATTCCATGGCTGTTTAAGCGATTTCAATTTCACAGTTGAATTCAGGTCGTCAATGCGTTCAAGGCGTTTGGAGGCGGGAGAGGATTCGGGCGTGAGGCTGTGACTGTATTTGTGTCCCTTCTCTGGTGTGAGTGGTGCACCGCTGGTAGACCGATTGAATGCAAATATAGAGGTGCGTTGTCGTCGTAGTGTCTTAATCGGCTCCGATGACGGACCTTGTGATTGTGAAGAGTCTCTTGACACTGAAGACAATTCTCGTGATACAGGCAAGGGAGTGACAGGGGCTGGAGGCGACCGTACATGACCGGCAATCTTCCTTGCAAACTTCCTCAGTGGTGATATGCTCCGCGAAAGAGTGCTCGTAGAACTTGTTGCTCGGCTCGGTGCACGGCCTTTTGAAGAGAGATTCGCGGGTGTTGCAAGGTACCCATTTGCTGTATACCCGGAATCTATTTCGCTCCGAGCTACTTCACCACCCGTGAGGATCTTTCGCACGACTTCCATCTCTTTCTCCGTCTTTGCCATTCGCTCCTTAAGGATCCTCCACCTCTTGGCAGATTCCCCATGTCGTCGAAGTGTCTCCCCGTTCTTTGTGACACGATTCTGCACGCCATTGTCAATGATTGCAAGTACCTTGGATGTGGCAGGGACGTAGTGCCTAGAAGAAGTGTGAGTGACGAAGTAGAAAGCAAAAGGAGAAAATCCACTTTTTCTTTGCTTCAAATGAACTAAGCAACTCGTTGAATACCTCGATGCTGAAAGGATTCTTGTCTGAACTAACTGAGCCCCTGTATGAGGACTGCGAGAGTGAATCTTCTACACCTCCTCGGTGTACCTGCCAAATAAAATCCTGCGCAGTGTTTGCGAAGATGATACAGATATCAAGGATACAAGAACACACCTGACAACGATTGACTGCCTTCTCCAAGCTTCCCATCATTCCGTCTGCCTGTTCTGTGACAGTTCTGAACACAGTGAGCCACTTATCCTCTTTCAACTCCTCCCTGAGAACATCCGTGTCATTTTGCACGGCTTCCCACTCAGTGACGAGTACTGCATGCTTGCGGACTAGTACAACTTGTTCGGAGTCGGGGATACCATCGGACTGGTTCTGGAAGGGCGTAACTGATTCAGACACGGATTTCATGCCATGGGCGACAGCCTCCAGGCGTTCATCAAGGGTCATAAGAGCTTTGTCGATGACGACGGTCGTGGCGGCTGCATCGCCTGAAGATTGAGATTTATGTCGTAGCTCCTGTATTTCTAAGGACTGTGTGGGTAAGAAACGGATGGGACTAGGAAAGTCGCGTACCAAATATACGCGTCTGGATGTCCGATATACTATACGAGAGTTCTGTGACGTGTGTGGAGATGGCGAGGAGACGGATGTCTCTGCAATACGCGCGTTATGCTACGGGCCAGTAGATTGGATGAGAACTCACTCCTGGCTCTTTCGCTTCCCCTTGTTTCTCGCGAGCAATGAACGCGACGCGGTGATGGTAAGATTTTCTGTGCTGCCGTAAACACCTGCCTCGAGGCAGCAGACTGGAGAATGGAATGACGCACCTTCATCTGCACGATTCAGTGAGCCACTCGATGATGAAGAACTTGATGATGGTGTTGGAGACGGGCGGAGAGAATGGTACTGAGAGAATGGGGTAGAGTCGGAGGTGGACATGGACATGGACAAGGCTGGCGAAAGAAGGGTGGCCATCTTTAATGTGAACTGTAGCTATTGACTGTTAGTTGATGTGCCGAGGTTTGAGGACCCAGCCAGCCAGCCTGAGGTGTAACGAAGGCTAGCGAATAATTCAAGAACAAAAGCCACGGTGACCGATGCCTTGTTTCCGCCGTCACTGTTGGTCCCTTGAATTTTGTGAATAATGTGCAACCAGTACCGTAATTAATGATGATCGTAGTCTGTCGTTGAGCGATATTTGTAAACGATCCTTCATATACATATTTGTAGTTATCGACACCAATTGTAACGAAATAGCTTATATTGAGCTTATATAGCAACCTTGCACTGGTGCCATTCAACAGTAATATTGTACCAGGGCCCCCACAGCACCTGGAGGCTGGGAGTGGTTCACAGGCTGATAATCGCGGAGATGAGCACTGAAAGTAACAGGGGTAAGCAGTCGTGTGTTTCCCACTTGTTAAGAAATATAGGCAGCCTTTGGGCCTCTGGTCATCCCACTTGTTGAAACTAATGCTGATTTGACATTGACAGAACAAGCTGACGCCTGGTACAATCAGTGCGATATATATGGAAAAACACATAGCCACAGTACACTCGATAGCAATTGACCTTGACCACCTACAATTTAGAACTTCCAAAGACTTATAAGTGATTCTGCGGTGTCGAGAGTACTCAGACGGGCAACGTCGGACTCTTTACATATAGTACATTCCGTGATAGCACATTGAAAACAAAACATTAGCGGGTACTTGAATGGCATGCAAGGGATACAAATATAGAAGACAGCCAACAACTCACTAGCTAATCAACCGCCATCGCCTCCAGCATCCCATCTTCCGTTACTCTCAATTCCATTCTCTCCTCTTTTCCGTTCACAGAACCCTGCCCGATACCATTCGATCCTGGCGCGGCGGCGCCAGAACTTTCACCTAGCCCAGATCCCCCCTCGCCGGTCTTCAATTCAGATGGCGGCAGTGGCGGTAAAAACGATCCCTCCAACAGCTTCGCCTCCTGACGCTCCTTCTCCTTGTTCTTCCAGTGCTCTTCAAGTCCCACCCGCGCATCATGACTTGCCTCCCGCACCATCGCCGAACGGGTGGGCTTCCACTTCGTCGGGTCCATCGCATTATAGCACCCAGCCGTAAGACCTTCGAGAGCCCATAACTGTGTCCCACCCGCAGCCAGCGCGCGTTCGACGTGCCTGTCAAGCAGCCGGTGCTCGAGAAGGCCTGGGTAATAACGCCCCGCAATCCACGTCAGATCCACAACAATTTCATGGCCCGGTTTTAGGATGGGGCGGAACTTGAATCCGTCGGGGGCCTTGGGCAGTGGAAAGGTGTTGAGGACTGGATGTGAGAGTACGCTGTTTGCGTCACGTTGTGCTGCAGTAGAGGCAGAAGCAGAAGCGCCGGCAATGTTGCTGTGCGAAAGAACATCTGTCGTCGTGCCTTCAACGGAAACCGTCGGGTCTGGATTTGCGAGTGGAGGTGGTTTCAGTGGGGATGGACCACTCATGAATGAAAGTCCAGTTGGTACACCAAATGACCCATCCATGTGTTCATCGCCATTTTCGATCGCCTTACCCTTTCCTTTGTCATTTACCATCTCCCGGCCGTCCAATTCTTCCTCCCAGTCTTCATCCACGAGTTCATAAAGCGTCCCTACTGCATGACAGACTTTGGATCCTCTCCCGCTCGGCGGATCGGCAACGAACAATCCTTCGAGGCGCATGAATACGCCGCGCCCCTCGGCGCCACCGACCTGGCCGCCCATGGACCGCGCATACTCCTGCGCCTTCCTACTTGGACCAGCAGGCGCATTGATAAGGTCATTCCCTTCGGGAGCGATCTGACCTCGCGAAAATTTGAGTCGAATAAGCTCATCTGTCCAGATACGCTCTGCACCCCACCACAGGCCCTGATAGCGTGTCTGCACAATCGTCTGGGCTGCTGCCAGTGGGGGCAGCGGTGCAGAGATACTAGGCGTGTGAGAGCCTGAGCCTGAGGGCGTCGCCATGGTCGAGGCGAGGTTAGCATTATGTGCCATACTCGAGTTCATCACTGAATCGAGACTTTGGAATGTGCTGACTGATTGTGGTGGGCCGAAATTGGGGTATTCAATGCTGAATTTGAACTCCCAGTCGTCTGTGGGCGTCCAATACCCAGAGATATTTGCGCCAATTTGCAGCGCAATGCCGTACGGCGCTGCGGCTTTTGCAAAGGTAACTTCCGAAGAAGTTGAATAAGGGTTGAATGTGACAGTGCGTGCAGGGTCTGGGTCGAGGTCCTCATAAGATACTGCATGAATAGCTTGGATAAGCTCGTCTGAAGGGGCGACTGATTGATACGGAAGAACAAGTTGGTCTGAAATATACACTGATTGGGAGATACCAAGGAGTTTCATTTTGTAAGAAAGGTCGTGCCGTATGATCCAAGGGACTTCCTCATCACCATTAGATGAGTCGGCGTGCGAGGTCGGATGGCCGTTTGATGGTCCATCAAGGGTATCCATATCTGTATCCTTTAGCACCGGCGTAGGCTTCATTCTTGTCTCTTCGACGAGACCTGGCCAGAAAAAGATGGAATCGTCGCCGCCTGGGCCGCTGGGCCCATCGATTGGTGTGTTCAACGCGCACCAAAGGAGTTCACCGTCACGGAACCATCGGCGAACTTTGACTTCGGGACCGTAGGCACAGCTCAAATCGGAGTTGCGCTCTCTGAGCATGCTTTGCTTTGGTGCAGGTGGTCTGATAGGTTTCGGCATGCGACGCACACCGACATATGGTCTAAACCTTTCTTTATCGCGTGAGCTTTTCTCTTGATCCCGACTGGGCCTCTCCTTAGGTGGCTGAGGCTGGCGTTTCAATCTAGGGGGTTGAATCGTCCGTGTGGGTGTGTTTGCGCCAGAGGGCGCAGAGCCGCCGCGCTTTGTAAGAAGGCCCATAGAAGCAGTGATTTCGCGTTGGGGTTTTTTATTGCAATATTTGCAATTGCAGTTACTGCGGTCAAGCGTGGGGTCTGTAAGCAGCCATAGGGCATGGGGAATAAATTCGGGAACAGAGCGGAAGCGTTTGGCATAGGTGGAACCTAGCATTTTGATAGTAAACACCGACTGATGCGCTGATTGGGAAGCACAGCTCACCTATAAGATAGGCATCATGACGAGGGCTATCCTTGGGACCTTTGTTGTGATCGAACATCTGATAGCCCGCAGGCCATCCTTGCAAAACATAGCTGCCCTCTGTTGAAAGAAATAAATGATCGGTGGCCCAGGACACGAGAAATGAGTACTCACGAGCCATGTTGAGTTTTGAGGCAAGAGCTGCAGCGACTTCAACACGCCATTTGATCGATAACGATTCATCAAGAGCAGCCTGTCGCATGTAGTTTACATGGCCCTCGCTGTCGATGTGGGGGGTATTGTTTGTGGGCCAGTTGCTTGGGTCACCGTCAGATCTTGGGAAGTCAAGAAAGGTAGCATTAGGAGGGATGACATGCGATGAGCTGAACCCCTTGTGGCTTCTAGCACTCATCCTGCGCGTTGTACTACTAAGTGCGAACACTTAAGTAAAGTTTGGCACTTACGCACTAACAAGACATGCTGGACCAATAGGCGATTATATCAGCAGAACAAATAATAGCAAACATTGGAAGCGCTTATGATCTTCGAAAAAAGCCTCTCAAGCACCATCCCCTGATGTGCATGATGCTCGCGTCGTTGTGTTCTTTTTGAACAGCCTCGAAAAGCTCGATGACGGGGTCATTTTGCTGCAACTGCCCTGATTATCTACGTCTTGCACATCCATCTCTCGTGGCAATGGCGTTAAACGACTCGGCGAAAACGAGATACCTAGTATCGTGGTCCAACAACTTCAAAAAAATCTGCCTGCCTTTTTTTATCAGGAAGATGCTTTGGTTGTTGCCAAACAGTTTGTGTACTTCGTAAATCTTTGAAAAATACAATTGTTAGTCTGCTTCATTCATACAAGCAATCCCCCTTTGAGCAGTACAACTGTTCGCGATTGAAGATATATCATGATGGGAACGCGCGCATTGCTCGTCAGGCCTATTTCCACCGCAGGTCATGTCGATTTAGCCAACGACAGCAGAAGTTGAAGCCTCTGGATAGAGAACCCGCGCCAGACTTTCCCGATACACTGCCAATTGTGCAATTGCAGGGACGAATTATATTGACATTCCCAGAAATTCCAGCATGACACCCAGAGAATTGCCCAATCATGCACTAGACTCAAACCATATGCAAGTAAGGTGTCACTCCTAGGTAGTCCAATAGAGAGCCAATCCTTCTATAAAGATCCAGGTGGACGCAGTCTATTTGTGGGGTGCTGACTGAGGTTGGGTGTACACTAAAGCACGCTCATCACTGCGACTGCTGCACTCTTGCCCGCTCCTGCTTGAAATAAAACTCCTCCTGCTTTTGTACTGCAGCAAGTTAGTATTAAATAAACAAGGAGCCATGACAACTCAGACGTACCAGCCTTGAGGTGCACGCCATACCTATTCATATATGAGCATGATTTGAGAAGCCGAAAAACAATCTACTCACCAATAAGCATATGCAGATGAGACGCCAAGACCAAGGGCGACCGAAAGGTCAAGCCAGAGTCTCTTTCTAAGCCTGCCAGTGATTGGTGCAATAGGCATTGTTGGATTAAAGATTGTTTGAGTGTTGAGCGTTACGGTGCAAGCCGGGAGTGTGGGTTTGGCCAAACAAGAGCACAACAAAAGGGCTCATCTCATCCACTTGACTAGCATTGTACGAGCACGCTACTCTAAACCTTTGAACTCGTACAAAACATCAATCTAGTCATCTTCCAACTTGTGGTACAAATCAGAATTAGATCAAAAAATCAATTCTAAACTACTCTTATATCAATCCCAGCGAACCCCCTCTAGCCACACCACAATCATGGACATCGACCCATCAGGTTCTGGTAGCTGGCGCTTTGCACAATGCTTCGGTGACAAGGGTGAAGTGGACGACATCACAGAAGGTCCGTGCACCCCCTCTGATCGACTCTCTGGTTCAACTGACCCGCATCGATGGGACACCGCAGCCGACATCATATCCACTGTTGAGTTCGATGCAACTGGAAATTACCTCGCCACGGGCGACAAAGGTGGCCGTGTCGTTCTCTTTGAGCGCAATGAGTCTGTCAGTATTATCCTAATTCTATCGATCCCATACTAAATCCCTGATGACGCCACGCGATCGTTAGAAAAGAGGCTGCGAGTACAAGTTTTATACAGAGTTCCAGTCACACGAACCTGAATTCGACTATTTAAAGTCTCTTGAAATCGAGGAAAAGATCAACAAGATCAAGTGGTGTAGACGACAGAATACCGCCCACTTCTTACTTTCCACCAACGGTCCGCCACCCCTTTCCCTCCCAGCACTCCTGACTAATCCCACACACAGACAAGACAATCAAGCTCTGGAAAATATTTGAGAAGAGTATCCGTGTAGTCTCAGAGTCAAACCACCTCGATGGGCACCGTGCTCTTCCACCCCCGAGTCTTGTCTCCCATCTCAAGCTCCCCCGCATGCAGCCACAGGACAACATCATCGCCGCAGTCCCACGTAAAGTCTACGCCAACGCCCATGCCTACCACATCCACTCCATATCTGTCAATTCCGACCAGGAAACTTACATCTCCGCAGACGATCTACGCATCAACCTCTGGAACCTCGGCATCAGTGATCAGAGTTTTAGTAAGGCTTCCCCACCACTGTGATCTATAAAAAACGCTCATGACCAATAGACATCGTGGATATCAAACCTGTGAATATGGAAGAACTCACAGAAGTGATCACCGCAGCGGAATTCCATCCTCAGCAATGCAACCTGTTCATGTACTCGAGCTCAAAAAGTAATATCAAGCTTGCAGATATGCGCGACTCCGCACTATGCGACCGTCATGCAAAATGTGCGTGTCTAATCTGAATCTTTAGACTCGTTTACCCCCTTACATCGAGTTACGCGCAGGCTTCGAAGAAGAAGAGGACCCAACATCTCGATCCTTCTTCTCCGAGATCATCTCTTCCATATCTGATGTCAAGTTCAGTCACGACGGGCGCTATATTTTATCGCGCGACTATCTCTCCCTTAAGATTTGGGATATTAACATGGAATCGCGCCCTGTGAAGACCATTCCTATCCACGACCACCTCCGCGGCAAACTTTGCGATCTGTATGAGAATGACTGCATCTTTGATAAGTTTGAGTGTGTATGGAGTGGAGATGACAAGTACGTATCTGCTCCCATCGTGCCCTTACCCCTGTACCTTTCTTTATCTTTCTACTCCACCGTGACCCTACGTCCTTCAATCGATCCCTGGTTATCTTCGGAACCATTAACTATTACTAAATGATTTGCAACTTAGGCATGTGCTAACGGGCTCGTACCACAACTTCTTCCGCATATTTGACACCGACTCGTCGAATGATGTCGTGCTGCAGGCGGACAAATCTGCTTTCAAAGCGAAGAAGATTGGTGCACCTGCCGGCAAGAACGGGCTCAAAAACGGGCCGCGGCCCGGCGGACTGCGAGACGCAATGCAAACGGATACGCTAGACTTTAACAAGAAGATCTTGCATGCTAGTTGGCATCCACGGGAGAACACGATTGCTGTGAGTGTTGGGTTTTTCATATATTTCGTGTCTTGCGCTGTTGTTATTAGAGTTGCCGATTTTTCCTGCTTTTTATCTGCACTTAGTCTGTGTTGCTGACATTCTATGCTTAGATCGCTGCGACGAACAACCTGTTCTTATACAGCGCAGCATAATATGCTTCTACCCCGCCCACATTTCTCTGGCAAGAGAGGGCAAACCAGCAGTGTACAAGCGCCCGAGACACCGTATTACGCACGGACTCTTTCTTACACTACACTACCATATTACCGTTGGCGCTCGTTTTTATCCATCTTGCTTACGATACGAATCAGATACCACGTACAACTGCGTATTACCCTGTTTGTGTTTTCGGGACTTGTTTCTCATCTTTGGGCGCCCCTCCTTCCCTCTCCCACTTCCCCTCACTCACGCGCACCTCGCATATCCCCTACCATTACGTACATCATGTTTTCGAGAAAAAGATTCGTGTAGAATGAGACGAAAGAAGAAGTAATCAATGACAAGGGCTTGTATCATATATGTGCATTCGTGGATGACTTGCGAGGTTCGCTTAGAGCGCAAATAAACTGCTTCATTCATTCTTTTACCGTACAAATTACCACAAGGCAAATTTAAAGTTTTACTCGTCCTCATCTCTATTCTGCAATTCCTTAGGTAGGTAAGACGCTAACCACAACATCCCAACCGCAGGTACGCACAGAACAACAAATACCGCATGACCACCCAAAATATTGTGATCCTTCGAGAACGCGAAAATGGATGCGGCGAACATAGGTCCGACTGCGTGTGCGATTGATGATGTCATTTGACCCATGCCATTAATCGCGCCCAGGACGTTTTTCGCGGGTGCTGATGCGGTGATAAACATGAATATACTCGCTGGTTGCGAGTGAGCACGGTGCTGCCTGCAGTAGAGACATACAATAACAGAACCCTCACCTAGAGACAAGTCCCACATTACTATCAGGACAAGCTGACACACCAGTGCAATCATGACCATGTAATCATTGCCTCGGGAGAAGATGAGCCATGACATGACTGGAAACATGATCATGATGGGTGCAAAACACGATATACCGATGTAAAATGTGCGTTTGGGGCCTAGCTGGTCAACAACCTTGGCGAAGAATAGCGCCTGGAATAAACCGTCGATGACTCCGAATAGTGCCATCCATGACCCAATCGCTGGGGGTGCGAATCCTAGTCCACCGAGGTAGTTTGGGGTAGAATAAAACAGTGGCATGAGAGCGAAGATACAAATGTCGAGAAACGCAAGTAAAGTTTGATTTGCGAGGGGGATTATGATGCTGGGAATGAGCAGTAAACGTAGAGGGACGTTGGCCATGTTCTCCGAGGGTGATTCATTGCTCCTGGATGCTTCCAAAATTTGGTCACCTGTGGTATCGCTAGGTATCTTGCGCTTGCGCTTGGCCGCTAATGTCTAAAAAAGGGTCAATATTTGTGACTTGTATGTCTAGTGAGTCTGATCTACCTCTTCCAGGAGAAATACGAATATGAACGACACAAAAACAACAGATGCAGCAATAGCGCAGGGCAAGAAATACGGGTATTTTGCCCAGAATTGTCCAGCAAAGAGATTCGGCCAACGGTCTTGAGGGCGGGATAGCATTCCCCCCAAAACGAAGCTGCAACACTCTCAGCATGAGTTTTTTATTCAGAGAAATACTTACCCAAAGAAGCCTCCAAAACACCATGTGATAGGTATGAGAGCAAATCCTTGTGCCATGTTGGTCGAATCCGTGAGTTCGCCCATCACACTTTTCATGACTCCGCTATTGCCATTTAACATTCCACAGATACAACGGCTAATTGGCCCATTGTATAGAAACGTTCAACCACGTACACGAATGAAATTGACAGACCTGACGACAAGAGTCCAGAAGGAGGTCGAGAGACCGAAGCAAAGCATTGAGACACCCACTCCAAATAAACCAATCATGAGGACAGGTTTACGTCCAATGCGATCAGAGAGGCGGCTCCACTTCAATACTGTTAACGATTCTGTGATAAAGAAAAGTGACTCCTAGTACAACCAGAGTCATATAAGTTTGTATATTCGCTCATATGACACAACCTACTATGATTCCAGCGTAATAACCGACCGCTGCATCGTTACCACCAGTGATATCTAGTTCTCGAATCAGCTACGACTAACGTTCAGATTTAAACCCTGAAGATGCTTTTGATATCATACCTGGTTGATATATGGATATATTGACATGCAGGCAATAGGTTCTGCCAATAGGACAAGCATCAGAATGCTGATCTGCAGTTTTGGAAGGGGCGTCTTTTGCTTTGCCTGCGGGGTTTCATGCAGAAGAGAGGATGTTTCCCCATAGCCCTGAATATCAGATATACTCATCCCGACTGTTACAACTGCCAGTGAACTTGGGGAAACGTAATTTGCGAGCAAGGCGCTCCATGGCAAGGAATGTATAAGAATCGAAATTTGAGAGTCCGCAAGTACTAGCACATGCAAACGATAGCAAGAATAGTTGTGGTGATGGCATCACACGCATGGATGGTTGATGAATCTTAATGATTCATGACTTGAATCAAGTTTTGACCACCGCTGCGGTTCCGCGGCTCTCGCTTAGATGATGTTTGGCGGAAGCTTTAGAAATAAACAACCGCTTTTAGAAATGTTGATTGCACACAAGTATAGTAGCAACAAGATAGGTCAAGGAGCCAGTTCCACCTACGGTACTCAAGGTTATAATCGAAGTGCCAATGGTGAGTGAGCTCACCTTTTCAATGGCCTTTCTGACTTCTGCAATGTAGAAGGTACGGAATGTATGCAAGTGATGGTGAACCACGACGATTCGGCAAAACAAGCACTCACGCGCTTTGGCAATGGCGCGATTGTAAGACGCCGACTCTAATAGAGTCCGCTCGCATGGCCTTGCAGCCAACTCCTTCCCGCTAGCATCTAGGTATTCTTCAAACCACGGGGTGACCGTCCACTTTCCAAAACTGGCAATTTGGATTGCACGCCTGCCAATTGCGACTCTGCCACAACCAATGCATCCCCACATCTGCATGCCACTAATTTCCGGAGTCGATGGTAACCATTCGAGAGCCTTTCCAACTGCCTGAGCAGCAATGCCACATTCATAATGGTATGTGAGAAGCCTTTGGTAATCAGAGGCATTGATGGCCCCCATACCACTGGCAGCGAACCCAGAGTTTGGTCGTACTAGGCCTTCGATCTCCAGGCTCCGGGAAGCGGCTGTGCGAGCATGATGCTTCCATCCGGTCAAACAAGATATGGCGTAGACGTCGAGTGGACGCGCTAGCAAGAAATGAGCAACGATGAGATCTCCTATACGGTAAAGAATCGCGTCCATCTCATACTTCTGGGCTGCTTCCACTACTGCCCTTGCGTCATCTATGGTGCCGAAGGTCGGGTCTGCACCGCTGGCGGGGTAAGAAAGTAGAAGTAAGGGGTAGAGGATTGTGCTATGCTCAGCCACAGGGATGACAGGTACAGCTGGTTCTGATTCGTGTTGTGGAAGGGTGAACATGTCCTTGAATATGGGCGAAACGAGCGAAAGAATGAGCTTGAAATTATGAAAGTCGACGCCATCGACAGAGCGGAGAACAATATCATGGTCAGGGTTATTAAATGGTGCCCGAGCTGTGGATTTTTTCTGAATCTCTGACATGATATGCATGAATGATTATCTTGGGAGACAGGAGAGCAAATTTTGAAGTCAATACCAACAGATGAGCCAAGGTGCAGCAGCGCTGAAATGTACTTGTTATGCAAGTAGATCAAAGCTGAGTTTCAAAGATATAACTGCATAAGTTCAAGCATATGTTTTACACGGTGCTGCTGGGTTTTGGGTTCGGACTAGACTGAACCCAAACCAGTCGGCCTCTGATTGAGTTCTCCCTGTGTTCCATCGTTCGGTAAAAGGGCCAGCGGAGGCGGTGGCGACGGGCTGTGGTTGGCATGGCGGAGCGAGGACAATGAACTTCTCGCAAGACTGCGTTGAGGATGTCGGGTTTTGTTGACAGGACACTAGATGATAGCACCTGTATCACACGCATGCACCTCTGTGATTCGATTCATATTGACTCGGTGGGGTTCGTCCGCGGGCAAAAATTCGATGTTGGGCCAGGAAGACGCAATGACCTCTGCAGCAGTAGGAAAGTGACCTCGACGCTGGCCGTGTGGTATCGGAACCTAAGCTCTCTGCAGTAGTAGCTCGAAGGGTCGTGTTATGCTGTAAGAACGAGGTATCACAAGGAAGATCGCCTGGAAAAACAGTTGCCAGCAGGAACTCGCAATGATCTGGAGGATAAACAACGGTTCGTCACATCGACTTGTTCGAGCGAGCCAGAACTTGACATTACAATCACCGCATCTTGAGCTTCGTCGTAAAGAGAATAATGTAGCTTGCATTCGATAGACAGTGAGTGATGGAGCTAATAAGTTGTCGAGTTGGACGAATCCAAAGTCCAATTCGGATTTTCTGAGTGGCTCATAAACCTATTGGCGCTGGCGGGACCCCGGCACTAGTCTCATGAATTGCTGGCCAGGGGTAGATATGACACAAAACAAAAACCAATTCATTCCATTCACAAAGTACAAGCCCACGATACAACCTGTCATGTAGACGGCATCTTCAAGCATGTAATCTTCAGTCCATCCCCACTCCACTTCGCCACCTCAATCAAAAGATCGCGTTTCTTCTCTGCAGCTGTGGCTGAATGAAGTTCGTAAAGCGTCGCTGGGAGGGCTTCAGCAGTCAAATTTCAATAACGCGACGATCCACGCACAAAGGTTGAAGAGGTACGGTTCTGCTACCACAACAGTCGACGGGGAACTATGCAGTGCAGCTTCAAGGACTTCGATACCCTGAAAAGGCCGTCGAGCACAAAAACACGATACAAGTCAGGGAATAGTCACCTCCTTGAGCTTTCCCTGACTCAGAAGAGCCACAGACAGATTATTGATCGCCTGGGTGTGTAATCATCAATCGTAAGCGAATAACTCGAGTAAGGTACCCACCACAAAGTTATCCGGCTCTGCCTGTACAAGGGCTCGGAGCAATTCATCCGCCCGCGGCCAGTTTCCCTTTGCACAAGCGAGCAAAGCAGCGTTCATATCTTTGAGTGTCTGCGGGACGCTAGCGTCGCCCTCCACGGCAGCAAAGTGCGCTGCAGCCTGTGTGAGGTAACCACTCTGCAAATAAATGCGACCCACGGCAGACCGAATGGCAAAAGAGGGTTGTTGCCCGGTACGTTGTGCGAACAGTGGCTCCAAGAGTTTCGTTGCAGCTGTGAAGTCCTGCACACAAGGGTATTAGTTCGCTATAGATGTAGAAAGACATGCATGCCTTCATCTCGATCATTTGGGATGCAATGATCAGGCACATCCGTGCAGCACGCTCAAGCCACATTGACAGGCTGGATTCGTCGCCCTCGGCTTTTGAATTCTTGGCTTGGAGCTTGCACTTTTTGAGCAATGCATAAAGAACGTCTAGGTAGCCCATGGGGTCGCCTGCCCAGTATTTGAGGCGTGCGTGCATGACCTCGAGTTCAAAGGGAAGGATGCGGTCGAATAAGTATGCCCGGGCGGACGGGGGCTCTGTGGCATTGAGCACTGCGAAAAGGTTGGTACACTCAGCAGACGTTTGGTTGTAGAGGCGAAGACGAGCGAGGCTTGATAGACGCAGAGACCAGAGCTGTTGGAAGAGGCTGAGTCACAGCGTGCATGACGGTGGTGTGCTTACATCGAGAACACGAATGAGGTCCTCAGGGTTACAAGTTACCAGACGATCTCGCGCCATTCTGGCAAGCGCACGCCAGCTGTTTGTCATCTAATATCCAGGGCGCACTCATTGAGATGTTGGACTTGTAGCACAATGTGCACACTCATACTCACAACCATGGAGTGAAAATCAGAATCATGCCATTCGCCAGTGACATCTCGTACAGGGCGCCTCTCAGGCGGAGATACATATTTGGTGAGGAGAATATTTAGAGGGTCCGTCTAATAGTACATGGAATATACATCAATGGCGGGCGTCGATGGAACCACCACGTAAGAGTGTAAGATAAGGAGAGGCGTACGTTTGGGATGGGTAAGAACATTGTAGGCATTGTGAGCCCGGGAAGATACAATTCGGGCGCCTCTGACTCGGTATCGCTCACAGGAGGCGGGGGTACGTCTTTGTTGACGTTAGGGGAAGGTATGGAGGGGGGTACTTCAGATGGAGTAAGAAGTGCTGATTGTGCGAGCGCGATCTCTTCATCCGCAGGGTGAACACTTTCACTGTCGGGAGAAGCACCTTCGACGTCAGACGAGACATTCTCGCCTTCGGACAAGGCACCCTCTGAGTCCTCGCCTATGAACGGGTTCGGTACCTCAGGCTCCAACACTGGTGATAGTGCACTTGGACTCTCCCCACCATCCTCAGGTAAAGTCTGAAGCAATTGCGAGGGACGATCGACGGAATCCTCCAGATGCATGGACTGGGCAGAGGCGTAGAGAGAGCTCTGGGAAGGGTGGGAAGAAGTGGCTGATTCTGCGATAGATCTTGGTGCAACCGAACTACTGCAGCCGAGGGATTTAGTACGGACACGTGGGGAGGAAAGACCCCAGTCGGCGGTGACAAAGGTACCGCTGTCATCCGTTTCCGCAGACATCATGTCTTCTGATGGTGTCCTCGAGTGCTTCGAGCTGATGTCTATTACGTCTGAAGACTGGCGAGAACCCAGAGTCGAACTGCTTGAGCCGCTATGAGGGCTGGATGGAGTAATGATTTTGCTCGGTGAGTAATGACTTTCGCGGAGAGGAGAGTGGTGAGCAGAAGGTGTGGATGGGGCAGAAGAGTCGGACGTATTGGCTGTCGACGTCGACTTTCGCTTATGTTTGTGAGACAGCCTTCTCTTGACGTCTTTCATGAACGTCTTGATGGCCTTGACCTGCATTGTCGAGAACCTGGGTGATGCTGAAGTATAATTGCGAATATTCTTGATGCTTTAGGCGTGCACTGTATGATGTTTAGAGATTTGGAAAGGCCAACGAGAGACGGATTGCTTGCCTTTAAATGCCTTGCTAAAGATCCGCTTTGATATTACACGCTGCAACACGCCAGCTGACAATGCGTTCTATGCGTGGTCCGCTCCATTAGTCATGTTGCAGCGGACCATTCGGATGTCTCAGACTCACCAATGTCTCCTATGTAGGTCTTCTTCAATTCCTGGCAAAACGATGCTTCATAACTGTGCTGGCAGCAAAGTTGCAAGCCCTTCTTATACCCGAGCCGGCATGGTTCGCGACCCGAGCAATAATAGGCACCTCATCCAAGCTTATCCGCTTTTGTATCGGTCGGGATTCGCCCTTGCCGTGAGGGACCCATGACATCTTGGACCACGGTTAACGACTTCATTGCCTCGATCTGCCACGAGTCTCGTAATTATAATCACAGCTTTGCCTATCGCAGAATGCCCCTAGTGCCTTTTTATCTACAGCAATCTCACCCCTTCCCGGAACACAAACTCTCCATGAGAAATTCTTCCCCTTCATTAACCTCGTGCGTTTCATACGTCCCTCAAAAGTGACATGTTTTGCTCTGGGCTCTGGGTATTCTGTTCATACAGCGTCTAGGCCCTGCACGGCGATCTCTATGTTGTTCGGTCTCCGAACTTGTTTTACGACACAGCAAGACCCCAGCTGCAACCCTTTTACTAAGTTGTAACACACAGCCATGGGATAGCGCCCAGTCGCAAGGACTCATGGGTAGTACACACCCGAGACCTGTGGCATGATGTAGTCCGACAGTAGCGGCCCCCGACGAACACTTGCAGGCTGGACGCTCATAACTCCGATCGTAGACCAACATCATGATTGTTTGTGCAATTTTAAACAACCCATTGACTCGTGATGCCGACATGCTGGTATGGTCACTTCGTTAGCGCAAAGATTTATTTGAACTTACTGTTTCAGTATGCCAGGGTGTGCCGATTTAAACGAAACAAGCACACCACGTTTCTTTTCTTGGTTCTTGGAAATGATAAACAGAGCCTTCTCATACATAAAAGTAACGATGGCGTGACGGCTATCGGCTACTGCATGCGCACAGCTGCTGGACGAATGTGAGTACTTCCATTACAATCCGATATCAACAAGCTTCAACTGCGCTTAAGTTATGCAGCAGTTTGCAAATTACCGTTTGGCAACTGCTTTCATCGATCCACATTTTCCTGCGTACCTGTGTGGTCCCATCGTGATATAAATGATCAGTACTCTGCGCATATCTCCGCTAGCGCATCAGATCCTATGTTATCATGGATCGTTGTGATGCCTGACGCGGACGCGGCCGTTATCGATGGCAAGACCTTTTACCTGCACAAGCACCCTTTATAGAAACGTCTATATCCGTCATTGTTCCGGCGACTTCCACATGTGAAAGGAAGAAAAAGTATAGTCATAAGCCTGCTCGACCCTCTCGTATGACTATATACTCTCAATCGTTCACTCAAAGTCCCTCTGCTTGCACCTTACTGGATGTTATCAGAGTTCAGAACGTGCCGCATATTCGATATTAAATTACTTGTGTGGTAATTTAGGGTAGCGAAAGAACCTGTCGTGATATCTCCAGATGAGTCCTTCCATCCTTCTGATCGTGTACGGACTCATCTCCTTCTCCTACGTCCCAATTACATCTTTAATACGCAACATACGCAACGCAAAGTAGTGGGAAACCAGCATAGAGTCCCAGCCAAAACACCACATTCCCCATGAGCTTGTTGCGCTGGATCGCTGGTGCCCTGCACACCAAGATCAATGGGATCTGGATCAGTTGCATCAGGAACAGGTACATGCTGCATCGGCCGCGTCCGTTGATTAGTATTATAACGATAATGAAAAGGAGCATCTTACCGAATCTTCTTCGTTACAATCGCCATGACTAGCTCATGCGCTATGGCGCTGAAAAAGAATGTGACGAACATCGCTGTGGTGCGCGATAGCCCGTACGAAGCGCGTGTCGACGCATACACATGCCGAAGAAGGAAAGTATGTACTGGCTTGTTCCATTTGCGTGAGAATTCCTCCCAAGAGGTGGAGTTCCACTGTAGGAAACGTTGAGTCACTCGCAATGCAATTAGACCCCCAAAACGTCTTACCCAGTCTTCATAAAACAGGCGATCGGCAAAGCTACAAAAGGCACATTAGCCATCTCAGAAGGCCACAAGTGCAGCATCCTTACTAGGAAAGTTCAGCGAACCCATTACAGATGCATTCTTGGGGGTCCGTCAATTCAAGACCGCCTATCAGCTCCAGCTCAACGCTCACCAAATATGATATAAAATAGAAGTAGGAAGGCCATCATAAACGGCAATGCAAGGTCAAGGAGCGAGCGGAAGAAGGATTGATCCGGCGTAGGGGTGAGCGGTATGATGAAACACTCCGCAACTGTATACAGCAGCGCAAATGAACCCATAAACGCGACAGTCTTTTCAAAAATGTACATCGGTCGTATTCTGCAACCCCTCATCAGTTCATGCTGTGTTATTGAAGTGGATTTGCAACATACCGGTCGGTTCTTGGGTATTCGAGCTCGTATACCAAGGTCGGAATCAGTTGATACACCGCAAAGTTTCGGTACGTGACATTGTCGGGCCATCGCACTTGTTCTGGACCCGTACTGACTAATTCCGAGTCCAAGTCTAGGAATTCCTTTGCTAGACCTGCGACGTGCTCATCGGGGTGGTATGAAAGGACACATGCAACCTCAACTTTTTCATTTTCGCGCCCGCCTCCATTAACTGCAGCACGTTCAGACTCTATCTTCTCCTCCGAACTGCTGGAGACGGCAGCAAGCCTCTGCCTCAGCGCAGCAGCCGTCTTCACGTCCGTGAACGACTTCATCAATACTCCCTCCGGGTCGGGGGTGCACGTTTCCATCGGCGTTGATGTGACATTGGAAACCGGAGTCTCGGCTAGTTGTGAAGCCGCCTGTGCCTGTGCCCTCATTGACGTCGCGTCACGCAATGCCTGCTCCAACCCTCCAACACGGGCTGTAGCACCATTGAGCTCCGCGAAAACGTCAATCGAGCGCTTATAGATCCACTGAAGGTACCCGTTCACGGAAACGTAAGAGTACATCTTCATGATCATGACCTTTGTTCCCAGCCCTTAGTAAAGCACACAGAGCACTAAATAATGGACGCACAAATGAGTGGAGAGTGAGGAAGCCGGATTGAACCCAGGGCCATTGCCTGATGGTGTGCAGCAGTCAAAACATGAGTCAGAGCGAAATGACATGGCGCGTACCTATGAAATGTCCATGTAACTGTGACGAGGAGCACACACGTCTGGAATGCGTGTTGTAGAATGGCGCCTGTCCAATAGTAGCTGATCCAGCCCTTGCTAATGGCCTTGGCAAACGGAACACATAAAATCGTGGTGGAAACCAAAAGCAAGTCACTCAGTGCTAACATGACCGCGTGCCGCGAAAACAATGTCGCGAAGGCGAACGATAGAGCATAACCATTAGCTTCGACGCTACTGACATAAGTCTGTAGCGTGAACAGAAACAATGACATCCAGAAAAGCGTGAAGAAACCCTGGCAAACAATGTATTAGTTGCCACCGTACACGCTTCCAACGCAAGAGACGAACCCGAAACTCATTGGTGCCCGATGCTTCATTCGTGGTATCAAAATGCGTTTTCCTGGGTTCAAATGTAATCATTGCGCGAAGCTTCTTCGTCGATCTTGACCGGAATGGCTTCGAAACGCGCAACGTGCCTTCTGTTGTAGTAAATCCACCATCTTCCGTGCGGGTGGCCATTACTATGGGCGCGTTGTCCTGTGCCTCATGGCGCGCCAAGGGTAATGTCTTGTAGTTCGTTGCATCATACGTTCCTTCTTGGTTGAGGAGTGGAGCGGAGAGCA
Organism: Suillus luteus UH-Slu-Lm8-n1; assembly: GCA_000827255.1. NCBI lineage: Eukaryota > Fungi > Basidiomycota > Agaricomycetes > Boletales > Suillaceae > Suillus > Suillus luteus. The sequence continues at coordinate 190,393 of KN835139.1, forward strand.
TTTGAGCTCTAGCTGCAAGGAACTTTGTGCTTAATGTTACAGTAACAACAATGACAATGAGATTCAGACTAGTCTCACCTAGGGAATGCAGTCGCCTCGAATGTTCCTCTGTGCTTCTCAAGGTATCTATGGAGATTGCGCAGCCTCGCCGCACCCTAGTGTCTTGTGGACGAGCGTCAACGAATTGGTGAGGTCAAGTTTGTCAATTGGTGATATGAAATCATATGACCAAATTTTAAACTCAGCGAAGCTTTTGTTACCTGAAAGTCATGACTGATTCCGGTGTTGCTGGCCGCCAGGGCAACTTTTGAATAACAACGACTAATCTAAAACTTCTTCGACTTTCTAATTCCCGAAGATCATGGAGGACGAGGATAACAACGATCAGATGAGTATAACGCCCATCCATCTGAAATGGATGCGAGAGGCAATGGCAATGGTAAGAATCCGTGATTAGAGTGCTACTTGATCATAACACACTTCAGGCAGAAGAAGCACTAGCACACAGCGAAGTGCCAGTGGGCTGCGTCTTTGTGCGGAAAAACAGCATCATCGCACGTGCGAGGAATCGCACCAATGAATTAAGAAATGTAACTACAAGGTCGTACAGTCACATCCGCTGGTCCGATCTCTGCTTTACAGGCTTCCAGACATGCCGAGCTCGAAGCTATCGATCTTATCCTCGCTGATAAAGAGCTAACACCAGAGCCCACTCGTTATCCTCTGGAAGACACTGTACTGTATGTTACAGTGGAACCGTGCATCATGTGCGCTTGCGCACTTCGCCAGCTAGGCATTAAAGAAGTCTTTTACGGATGTGAGAATGATAAATTTGGCGGGTGCGGGAGCGTGTTAGGTGTCAATGCGAGGTTTGTTGTCGCACTGCTATTTTTCGATTCCAAGTTCGACTAGTCACCTCAGCGTGAAGCATCCAGTTCATCCATCCTACCAAGCTACGGCTGGGTACCTTCGAGATGAAGCCATCATGATTTTGCGTCGGTTTTATGTGACAGAAAACACAAACGGCATGTTCTTGCTATCCTCACAAATTAGGTCATCACACTGACGTGTTTTTTTTTGCCAGCTCCGGTTCCAAAGCAAAAAACAAGTCGGGTTCTCAAGACAGAAATTCCCCCGAGGATCCAAACCTGACCGCCGCCTACGATGACATTACGTTCCAAACGTTTGATTGTCAGCATGAGAAGGCTGCGGCGATGATTGCAGAATTTATAAATGCCTTTTTTCACAAGGTCATCCAGGGCTACAACACCAGCGGAATTTCTTCCGGTGCAGATTGCTCAGGTAAGGCATGAAACATCATCACGGAGCTGGATAGCAGTGTGCCGAATACTGCACAATTAGCACTACGTAAGAATAAATTTCGGTTTCATGTGGTGTATAGGTATTTACGAGTTCATCGCCGTGTATTACACCATTGCCCTTGCTAAACAAAATCAATCTTGCCACTCTAGTCCGAGAGACTGGGCCACGAAACCCCACTTGTCTGCCGCATCTTGGATCCTGTAAAGCCACTATGTCACATGTTTAAACTGCCAGAAGAACAAGCGCGTACCTCTTCTCGGTAGCCTTACCAGCGCCGTGTCCCGCTTTTTTATCGATGCGAATAAGAAGGGGGTGAGGGTTATGGGCAAGTGTATGTTGCAACGTCGCAGCATGTTTGAACGAGTGAAGGGGTACGACTCGGTCGTCATCTGAAATAGCCGGGTCAGCTAAAATTCCAAGATTCAGTCAAGACAACGCACGATCAGCAGTCATGAGCAACAACGGAGGTAGGCTCTTGTCCGTTGGGACATTATGGAGGGGTGAAATAGGATAAATGAAATCAAAGTCATGCGAGTCATGCGGATTTCCGTAATCAGACGTCCACGCTTTGCCTGCAGACCAAAGCATTAGAACGACATCAAATTCTGCAAGGTAAGCTGCCCTTACCGATTGTGAAATCAGCAAACTATGTGAATTATGATTGAGTAGGAATATATACTGCCAAAGATGTGATCCTCACCTTCAAGAGGTCAAGCACACCAACTTCGGCCACGCCCGCCCCGAATGTGCCCTCTGGGGCGATGTTCACGCAAGCGGCCACAAGCAATCCTGAAATCATGGTTAAGAGTTACTATAGATAGGCGGGTGGAGTGACTTGCCTCCATTGGATCCACCGTTGATGGCAACCTTACCGGGAGCAGCGATCTTATTTTTAACAAGATACTCCCTGCATACGTCAGTTGTCGCTTGCGATGGGTAGAGGACTCCACTCACGTAGCCGCAATGAAGTCATCAAAGACGTTGATCTACGGTGATATTAGACATGGTCCTCGTCAGCATCAGTCAAAATTGGCACCTTCCGTTCTCTTGTGCCAGCGAGATGCCATTCCTCGCCAAACTCGCCTCCTCCTCGAATATTGGGCAAAGCATATACAGCACTGTATGCCTTGATGAAAGTCAGGATGGTGGGACTGAACGAAGGGCTCAGTGATATACTAAATCCACCGTAACCTGATTCATAGCGTCAAGTACTGATTAAAACGGACGATGATATCTTACCATATTGAATAGCAGGTGCGGTTCCATCGAGCTTTGTTGACTTGTGCTTCACGATGAACATCGGCACCTTCGTACCATCCTTGCTCTCATACCAGACTTGTTCAGCGCTGAACTCATCCGGTACCAGCCCCTTCATTAGCGTTGACCGGTATATGCTCCAACGTTTGTCTTCGCTTGGTTCATCGAAATTGTATCTTGCTACAATCCCAGGATTGGTAAACCCAGTCATAAACACGAAAAAGTGCGACTGTGATCGGCGACCGTTGACTTCTGTAGCGCCGACGAAATCTGGAGCAAGCCGAGCAAGCCGTTTACCCTCCATTGAGTAGAGATATAATTCATCGATGACCTGTAGCGCTCAGCAATGTAAGCTTCCGCAATGTGGAGTGTGTGTGGCAGGTCTTCTTACATTGCGCTTGTATACAACGGCCAGTTTATCATCTCCCACGGCAGTAATGTCGTCCAAGTATGCATCTTTGACTTCCGGTATGAAGACCTTGTGCTCGCGTGATGGGTCCGCGAGGTCGATCGTGATAACTTGATATTGAGGCGCGTTCTCATTTGTCCGTAGGTATAGTTTAGTTCCGTTATTCGCAATGCTGATGGGAGAATAGCATGTGGTGTCAGCAGGTCAAATGGTTTCCATCAAAGATTAATGACACCACTGACACCGTGTATTCCGATTCGAACTCGTTCACAATCTTGTCCCATTTCATGTTTTGGCCAATTTCATTTTCTTGCAAATCGGCAACCCACAGCATGTTTTTCTATGCTCAGAATTAAGTAAAACGGCGAGGTAAGATAAGGGATGAGCGCAAACCTTTCCAGTGTCTTGGACGATATCAAGAAACAGATATCTCCCATCTACCTCCGAAACCGAGGCACCCCACATCCATTCGGGGTGTTCGGCATCTTTCATGACTAGAGTGTCTTGTGCTGAATGCTTGAATTAGTCAAGAGAGCAGCGATACAACCATATGTGGAAAGTTCGAACATTGTGGAGTTCCAATTCTGTGGTAATAGAGCATAGCATCCTTATCGTCTGTGGTTTCCGTGCCAGCTTTATCCTCCGTTGCAAGACCATGAGACTCTCTGCTCGGAAATCGCTGGAGAGAGCACCTTCGGAGTCAGATACAAGATGAAAATACTTAAGACCTACCTGGTAGAAAAAACCTTTAGAATCATGAGTCCAAGTGATGGATGAGAATTTCACGAAACGAATCTCCTCTGCAAGCCTTTTTGCATGGTGGTCATTAGGTTGCCCACCAATCGCGGAGAAAGGTTCGCTTGTACGGCGCACATAAACCGTATAAAAATCGCTTCCCTGTAATGAGCAGGAGATTAACGTCTGTTCCGAATGACATAGTATGGTCACGCACCGACAACGAGATGCCATAGGCGAAGTATTCGCCAGAGCGAGAAAATGCCGTTACAGCAAGGGCCGCAGTGCCGTCAGTGGACAACAAATTGGGCTATATAGTCATGTGTCATTTCTCGATTCCGCCTAATGTAGACGGGCATTTCGACTCTTACATCAAAGTAAACTTCTCCACCTGGCCCCTCCTCCCCCGACCCGTCAGGGAGATTAGCGTCCTTTGAACGACAAATCACTGTAAAACTTGATGTTCGGCATGCAATGTGTACATGTTTTCTCAACTCACCTGACTGAGGCTGCAGACCGCTATTGTAGTACCAGTACCAACGGCCATCATACTTGAGCGACGGCGCAGAGAACTTGAGAGGAGTGAGAATTATAAAAAGTTAACTGGCATGATGACCGACCTTGGCATAGTCAGTGTTTGCCCTGATCTCCTGCTCGAGTTTGGTACGAGCAGGATTTGTATCTAAGTAAGATCTAGTAAATTGATCTTGGGCTGTTGTCCATTGATCAGTCTCCTGGGACTGTTGCTCGAGCCATTGATATGGATCAGAAACGCGAACTTCGCCCTGTTTCTCGCTTTTGTAGACGTCGACATGGTCAGACCGACGAGCTTTTGGGTATCGGTTAGGTGTCCAGGGAGTGGACATGGTTCTTGTTTGAGTTGAGCGAGAAGCAAAGCTGAAGAACTTATAAACGCGAGTTGTGGGACGAAACGCGCGGAGACCCAGGATGAGCATTAAGATCTAAGATGCCCACCTCCGTTTTAATCTAAATCAGATCAGGGGGTGCCAAGAGTCCCACAGTAAAAGACAACATGCCAAATGACTAAATGGATGAAAGCGGCAAATCCAGGCTGCTTTCCAAGCCTTCGATACAGAAACGGACACGGTGTTTAAGCCCAAGGCTGTCTGGAGCGAGGCCTAGGTTCCTTCTAAAATCTTGAATTATTTAGCACCCTCGGAATGGTACCCGGCAGTGGCACCTGTCCTCCTGACTCCCCTTCCGAATAGAATAAAAAATAATAGAGACAGTCGACGGTGGGCGACAAGTACTCACGAGTTGTCGAGACTTAAAAAATTGACAAGGGATGCTGCGCTTATAACCGACGGCAACAACCTCGGGCTTGATGGCCTCTGATTCTAACATGTGCAAACAACGCCTATGAACTTCGGAGTCGAACTCGAAACCAATTGGAAAAGTTAACTTTCTCTTTACTATGGATCAGGTTAGTTAATAGTTAGCTTATCAAGCTCCCACATCTCTAATATTTAACACAGGACTCTTTCAGGCAACTGCTTCAGACACCTCGAGTACCCGGTGCGACTCCGCAACTCAAAGGAGCATCTCTATTGAAGCAGCATGTCCAATATCTTGAGTTTAAATGTGTCTAGTAACTAATTTACAGGAAAGCCTCTGGATCATCTGCGCCAACGTTCAAGCCACGAAAAGTGAAGAAGACTGAATCTAAATACCGTGATAGGGCCGCGGAGAGACGTGATGGCGGGAAAAGTGACTATGCTCAGGTACATCTGTCCTTAGCCTGTGTTTGGGACACTAATAATGAGTATAGGTCGAAGCTGTTCTCGAAGATTTTGAACAGCGGACTGCAAATAACGACAAAGATACTGTGTGTGCTATTCCATGTATTTCCATGTTTCTACTGACATTCCCTAGGTCGACGAGCAGCGCCAGTATCTCGGCGGAGACAGCGAACACACAATTTTAGTGAAGGGCCTCGATGTGTCCCTGCTAGAGCAGAACAAAGCTCGGGCAGCTGCTGCTACCGAAGATGATGATACCCTTGAGCAAGCTTTTATTGAAGCCTCTTCGAAACCCACGACACACAAGAAGAGGACTCGAGAAGACATCATCCGGGAGCTGAAGGCCAAAAGAAACGGTGAGAGCTCGCACACTACTGTAGAGCCTCTCGAAGACGGGGACCGCGACCTTGAGAAGGCAAAGGAGGCAGGAAAATTCAAGCCAATCGGTTTCAAGCCAATAGGAGCGCAGAAAGATGACAAGGGTACCAAAAAGCGCAATAAGGAAGAGACCGCGAGCCGTGACAAGAAGAGGAAGAAAAGAAAAGTGGAGGGAACTTCGGGTTCACCCCAACCGGCCAACACCATTCCTCACCCGGAAGCTAAGCGTCCAGTGGTAGCGTCAACTTCTGTTGCCGAAATAATCCCACAAGTCGACCAAAGGCCATCATCTCCACTTGACGACATAGATATTTTTGCGGGGGCTGGTGACTATGAAGGTTTTCCAGGGGATGATGACAGCGATGAAGATGGCTTAGATTCTGCGCATAAGACTGAATCGGAGCATCGTAATAATGATTCACAACCATCATCCGAACACGCTCGTTCTAAAGGATGGTTTGGAGATGCACGCGATGACGAAGAATCAATACAACCACCAGTATCCACGGAGAACGCTGCACCCCAGTTGCCTATATCAAACCACACACCTCAGGTGGATGAAGAGGAAGAGGAGTCCTTGCGTCTTAAACCACTAGAGTCATCCGCATTACCCTCGATCCGCGATTTTCTTGCGATGGATGCTGCTGCCGAAAAGGAGGATAAGAGGAAAGCCCGAAAAGAGAAACGGAAAACCAAGAAGAAATCTGGCGAAGATGATGACGATTGAGGCTAGTTACAATACCCGCACAACATTTGTGATGTATAGGATGGACAACTGACAGACAATGCTTCATGATTTACTATCACGTGGACTCGCAAACAAAAACTTTCCGCGCGATTTGTAGTGCGCGAATCCCAGCCGTGAATCCATTCCGTCTATTGTCCTAAAAAGACGTCAGTGTTCTAGCGAATAGAGCAATATTCGAAACAGCACGCACCGCTTCTTCATCTCACTTGCCCAAGTGATGTCTTTCAATGGTGGAGCATTCAAGGATGCTCCTAGCAGCCCAAGAATGAGCGCAAGAATGCTCTCATACACAATCTACTTCGTATTTTAACTGTGTTTTCCTCGACGTGATGAGCTGACTTACATCTAGAGGTAACGATCCTTCAGGCTTGCCCAAAGCCTTCAGAAGTGACAAATCTGCAAGTGAGTTTAGCCCTAGGCTCAAATCCTGGCTGCCTCAGGCTGATGATGCTCACGTTCATAAGTGGAATATGCGGCTATGGAAAAACTTGAGTAGTGTGAGATGTCAAAAAGAAAATCCATACCGTGAAGAAGCGCAAGCGTAGCCAAGGTAAGGAATAACTTCCCAATCATAACGGGAGTGAGACGGAGCGGACGAGGTCTGTTGTATTGCACGTGTGTCATGAGTGTGGGTTGTTTATTTCTAACGCTCTTGCCAAACACAAACAATATATAATTAGGTGTTTCCATCATCTTTGGACCTGATCGGAATCTATCTGACAACCGACGCCCAGGGCGCTAATATAATCTGATCATAGTTCCAGCACCAAACTCCAGGATGACTCATGCACACCTCATAAAACCGTATCAAAGTATTTTGCTTCATCTCCTCAGCTTTGAACTCGCAAAGCCGCCATGGACTCCTCAAATTCTCGTATAACGAGCGAAACCACGCCTCTGGTCCCCTCAAAAAAGCCTAAAACACCTCTTCCAAAACTCCAGATAGGCATACTTATGACATTGCAACTTGTCGAACCAATCGCTTCGATGTCCATATTTCCATACATCAATCAGGTATGATGATTTTACAATGGGCTGTAAGATACATTCTTCATATTTTTATTGTCAGCTCATCAGAGACCTTGGCATCACTGGAGGTGACGATGCAGCTGTAGGTTACTATGCTGGAATAATTGTAGGTACCCATATCATGAGTTGCAAAAATCAAGAGTTCCTCATACGATTGACAGGAATCTCTGTTTTTCCTCGCACAGACACTGACAGTGCTCAGATGGAGTCGGTTGTCTGACCATATTGGACGCAAGCCAGTGTTACTAGTGGGACTATCAGGATCTTGCATCTCGATGCTATGCTTTGGTCTCTCGACGACGTTCTGGGGCCTTGTCGTTAGGTATGTATGATTTCAGCTGAAGAGACGAAAAACAATTCTTACGTTTTTTTCTAGCCGTTGCATGTGCGGTGTACTGAACGGCAATGTTTCAGTCATGACGACTATGGTGGGCGAATTGACGGACTCTACAAATATGGCTCAGGGATTTGCCTTGATTCCAATAATGTGGTGCATCGGAGGCTTTATTGGGTACGTGCAATAATGGACTACCTGCTTGAATGCCCACAATTAAAATTCGCCTACCAGTCCTTTAATAGGCGGAACGCTCGCGCGTCCACAAGATAACTGGCCCAGATTATTCGCTCATCCATTCTGGAGCAAATACCCATATTTTCTACCTTGTGCAGCAGCAGCTTGTGGGCTTCTCGTAGGCTTTTTCGTCCTGTTATTTTTCCTGGAGGAAGTGAGTTTTATGTCCTACCTGTGCCATCGCACATTGTTACTCACGATCGACAGACATTATCAACCAAGCGTCGACCGAAGTTGACAGCGACTACTCTAAACATCTCAAATGGTCCCAACAGTAATGACCGAGAAGGCCTTTCACAAACTCCTAACATGCCCGTGCGATCTCTGCTCACACCTACCACTATCATTCCAATTGCAAACTACGCTATGCTCGCCTTGCTTGACATTGCCTTCATGGCCCTTTTGCCGCTGTTCTTTTCCACGCCTACCTACCTTGGCGGCCTTGGTTTTGCCCCTTCTTATATTGGCTTATGGATGGCGATTTTTGCCATAGCGGATGGTATCTTTCAGGCCCTGTTCTTCGCCAAAATTGTCGATTGGATTGGTCCAAAGCGTCTCTTCTGTGTGGCCGTGTCGTGCTTCGCGCCAATTATGCTCATGTTTCCGATCATGTCGTGGCTCGTGCATACAAGGGGGGTGATTGATTATACAATCGCGTTTGCATTGATTAGCCAGCTAGTGCTGACGGTTATATGGGATATGGCATACGGTGCGTATCACCACAATATTCGTTCTGTCATTGAAACTGAACATCACTCAATTATAGGGGTCGTATACATGTTTATCACGGCCTCTGCCCCTGCAAAAAATGTCCTTGGCGCTGTTAATGGTCTCAGTCAAACGTCTGCGTCCTTGGCTCGTGTCATTGGGCCCGCGTTTGCGACTTCGCTGTTTGCATTCTCAAAGGAATATAACATTCTCAATGGGAATGCAGTCTATGTTGTCTTCATTATGCTGGGTGGTGCATTAAGATGGCTAGGGTCACAGTTACCAGATCACATACAAGATAGGGATGAATGACGGTCGAGTGAAGGTCAGTATTTCTCCGAGCAAAAATGATATCCCAAAGTTTCAGTGTGTACCTAGTTTATCGTACATTGAATCTTGCAGAATATCAATACATCGTAATGGTGATACCTATCACTGGGTTTGGCAAGCAACGATGTCTTCTTCTCCACCTGGCCAGTGACGAGCGGGAGATGTATGCATCGCTCTTCTGTTCACTCATACATCCCGGTGGGTTGCCTCATGTATTCACATTCGTTCCAGCGCGACGTTTAGTATAAATTCATAGGTTTCGATCATGATGCGACTGGCTACGTACTGACCTCTGCCATATATCCGATAATTCGCAATAGTATTATAGTAGTAGAGATACTTGATCATCGGACTGGATGTCCACCCATGATTTTGTCCAGAGTCTTCGTCCTCAGTGGTGTGTCTGCAAACAAGGCACGCACAAGTTTCGCCAACTCGTCCACCTTAAAGTCCACCAAAGCTCCTTCTTGGAAAAGATATGTGAGATCAGCCATGGACGCCTCCTAGAAAAGAAACGCGATAAGATATCAATCGGATAACCTGACTCCAAATAGGCATACCAAGAGTTCAGACAGATATGAGAATTTCAACCAAGATGGAACGTATGACACCACAAAAGATGACTGAACAACGATGAGCAAACTATCTTGATCAAATCACAGAGAACACACCTCGCTGAAGTCTTCAACGAAGAGCCCTTCAAGAGCAGCCAATATTCTGCACAACTCGCTCAGTTTGTGCGACTCCACCTCAGGGATATCCGGAATTGCGAGTATGTTCTCAAGGATCCGTTCCAATGAAACTTCGACTATTGCTCCCACGGCAGTGTAATATTTGCTCTTAGGGAGAACGAGCTACGGTGAGTACAATCAGCTACTTTCAGAATAACAAGATGCACATCATTCGCACCTTCCATGCGTTCGCAGCGCTTCGGATCTCACGAACGACACGAGAAATGGCCATCTCACAGTCATCATATCGGTCTTGGTCTGACGTGTCTGTGAAGCCCTTCGCACTTGCTAGAATGTCACCCAGTGCTGTCCGTTGTCTGTCCTGTTCCAATACGTGAGTGACTACTTCAACACCAGCAATGGTAAAGAGTCGAGAACTCACAATACCATCTTGATACCAGCTGTCGGCTAACACCTGCAAGACATTCTTGCATTCCTCTAACTTGTCTTTCACAACAAGTACTCCTTGCTCTTTTGTAACCAGGCGACCAACCTCCTCTGCAAGCCAACAGCAGTTGTTGGAGAATTTCATGACATCACCAGGACGAACGAGTCGTGCTGCAGCGACGGTAGGATACACTGCACGGTGTAAATCTAACACTAGTGCTCCTGACTGCATGATGAGCGTCCCAGGCGTTATTGTAGATGTTGATGAGGTGGGAAAGATACCCGAAGATGATAATTTTTGACCTTCGTGCAGCGCGTCCTCGACCGTTTGAATGATTAACTTCGCAAGAGTAGATACCACATATGGCTCAGTTATGGGCCCTGACTTAGGTGCAGGATGAGAAGTACCATCCGCGGGGCGAGAGACCCTTTGCGTCGTAGGTGCAGAGTTCGCAGACGGGCGTTGTGATGGCACAGGTTCTGTCCGCACGGCAGGAGTTACCTCCGATAGGGCAGGTTCTTCACCCCATGGGTCATCCCAAGTGTCTTCCGCTTGCGCTAGTTCTTCAGGTGCGGGCTCCTCATCATTCCAGCCCCATGCATCCCCTGGGTTTTCCTCGACTACTTCCACAGGGTCAGCTTGTTGAGTTTCCGCTCCCTCCTGCAGATCATCATCAAAGCCCCAGACATTCTCCTCTGGCGCAGAGTTCAAGGATCCTGCGTTCAAACTCTGGCCATCGTCGTCAAGTCCCCATGCATCGCCTTCATCCGAAGGTGCAGGTCCAGCCTGGTCGGGGATTTCTTGTGAAATGGGTAACTGGGCATAGAATGTTGACTCAGATGATACATTTTGAATGATAAGTTTGCGAGCAGAATCGAGAATGTGTGACCGCCGTTGTCGCTCATAATGAGCGCAGATATTGTTGACCCAGGATTTGATTTCGCGCTCGCTAGACGCATCGAGCATCCCGACGATGTACTTGTCTTCCAATTCCACTGCCTTGTTTACAATTTGTAGAAAAGCAGGTAGAGCTTCGAGCTGCGAAGGTAGACCAGGAATTAGCAAACGGGACAGGACTGCAGTGGATATGGGTTTGCTAAGACTTCGCGGGAAACTGTGTTGATGTGTCGATGGGAGGGCGGGGAATAATTGTTTGTGCAGGAAGTCGAGGGCTATAGATACGTTGGCAAGTGGAGAACCTGTGTCAGTAGTATTTGGTGACGAAGGGAATCGGCCGAGGACATGCATCAAAGCGCCAGACGTATCCTTCCTAGTGCTGACCGTAAGTGACGTCGGCTGGTCAAAAGAACACTCGATGTAGTATGTAAGAATATCCCTCCTTAGAGTGGAAAGATGCGATGCCAGTGATGCGGGGCTGATCGATGAGAGGACGGACGAAAGGGGTAAGGGCTTCGGTGAACGAGGCACTGGAAAATACTTGAGATACCCCCAACATGACGCTCTGTCACTCACCAAGCACGAACGGTTTTATGATAACTTCAGACGCGTTCACAACAACACTCCTGGTGTAAGCATCACTGAGTAGTTCCTCCACACGATTGCCAAGTACACGCAGCCGAGTCTACAAGCAATCAAGTTGAGACAGAACGGAAGGATATTACTCTCTTACCTGCATTTCAGACACTACCGATGCGTCTTTCAGTGGTCCGTGAACGGAAATCAATAAGGAGCTCAAGGCTTGACACGCGGCCACAGCCTGAGGCAAATCCCCTGCGTCAACGAGCTTCTGCAGCGCATCCAGCTGTGTTCTACATTCCAAAAGGTGCGAAAGAGAATCACTCAAGACATCTGCATTCAAGGATTCTTGGGCAAGTAATTGGTGAGCTTCCAAAGCCTCGAGCAAGACCGGGACCAAACCGGACTAGTGAAGTGTTAATGAGGCGTCTTATGATGCATAGGAGAGTAAACACACGCCTTAGAGTGCGAAAGCGTAACACTTAGGGCTTGGACATGTCCGGAAAGTATGTCCATTCGTTCTTTGAGAGACCTCGCCGAAGCCAGCTGTCTTTGGAAGCTAGAAGAGTCTGCACATATTCTGTCATGAATTTTCGTCTACTCCAAATCATTACCCAAAAGAAAGCTTGTATCAATTACAGGAGAATACCTTAGTCGATCGAATGGATTCGTCAAGCTCAGCCCTACATGAGGATGCAAAAGACGAATTCAGGGACTGTAATGTTGCAGAATCGAACTTGGAAAGAATGTTCGATGAAACATCAAGCTGCCGCGGGAGGTGATCAGGGATAGGAAAAGGCATACGTCCAATAAACGTCGAAGTCAGGAGAGCAAGTCCAAAGCAAGTCTACACCAATTCCACACGTAACACGTTCCCTCCCTGCTAAGTCAGGTGATCAGAATTCACCACGTGATACTCAGAAGCAGAAATTTGCAATTCAAAGTTTCCCGCAGGTATGGAACTCGACAGATTGTCAACGCCAAATATTAGCGGCGATTTCAGAATTTGGCGATCTACCAGGGTAGTGCGAATGTAAAACACTACAAAATACAACTTGCGAAATTAGATTGCAAAGAACGTTTGCGGAATGTTATTGTCGGGTAGTTCAATTATACAATATATCACTTCGTGGAAAGCTCCACAGCATTTTTGAAAGCACCAAGTAGAGCAGATAATTGCATTTTTTCGCCCCCACCAGTCGATAGTCTATGCCTGATGAGAAAGACATAAGCTGTGTTGCCACAAGACTGGACATAAATGGGACATACTCGGTGGTAGCTAGAAAGTCAAGTAAATATACTCGGGCTTGCGGTTTGAAATCAATCGTTTCCACGTATTCGTATGTACCCGAAATCAAGTCTTGCAGTGCGAGTCCACGTTCTGTTTTCATGGCCGAAATCACTGAGAGAGATTGTGTGAGGCACTCGTAGTACGGTGTGAAAGAGCTCACTTTGGTAAGAAGTAGTGAATTCATCGGCAAGCATGGAGTTTACGATGGTTTCGATATCTGACGGGTGAGGGTTTCCAGTGCAGTTGTAAATTTCAGTCTCTCCGATAGAGCTGTACGCTGCGTGACATGCTTGTAGGACATTAAGGGCTCGCCGCATGTCTCCTTTCGAGAGTTTCAAAAGGGCCTTTTTGCCATCCTGGGTCAGATTCACCCTATTACAAAGTTGGGTGTTTAGTGACAACTTTAGAAACGACTCTACATACTTCTCAGCTTCCACGACACTGTTCACGCGCTTCTCCACCTCTGCAATGGGCAGTGGCGAAAAACGGAATCTCGTACATCGACTCTGAATTGCTGGAGCGATCTTGTTCACGTAATTGCAGATGATGCAAAACCGCACATTCTTGGTGTATTGTTCAATGACGCGACGTAGTGCAGCTTGAGCTTGCTGTGTCATCATGTCAGCTTCATCGAGTATGATGAGCTTGAAGCCTTTCGAAAACAATGTTCGGGTCTCCGCAAATTGTTTGATCTGTTCGCGCACTACATCTATACCTCTGTCGTCCGATGCATTGAGCTTAACAAAATTAGCATCGCTGTGTACAAATCCAAAGGATCTTTACCTCCAATATTTGTTTCTTGTATTCTGCTCCATAAATTCGTCTTGCCACCGCAAGAATTGTGGATGTCTTCCCAGTTCCAGGTGGACCGTAGAATAGAAGGTGGGGTAGGCGGTTCTTCTCAATGAATTTCACAACTTAGTGGATCTTAGCGTGTGCATCGCTCGAGTTAGGAGGGACTCAACTTGTCGTCGTGATATCCTTGTGTGAAACGACATCGTCTAGTGTGACTGGTCGATACTTCTCTACCCTATCGCGTATTGAGCAAAGCTTCCGAGGGGGAAAGATAGAAGACGCAACCAGGGCAAATTATCAACCTCGTGCGGCTCACGTCCCTCTACAGCCTTAGACTTTCCTTTACCTTTGTCAAGCGGTGGTGAAAAGTCAACATCCATTTGGCCGTCACTAGCCATGACGCGTTCCAAAGCAATGAATTCGAGTTGGCGCGTTTGAACGCGACGCGTCGAATGCAAATTGGTAACATGATTAGTCAGCTTCGCGCATTCACACGCACAGACCATCATCAGATTGATTAAGGTTTCCAGGATTAATCATCCTTTCCATCTTACAATTGCGACCACCACCGCGGCTCTTGCTTTCGTCAACGACTCCATCGACTATTCGTTGGACAGACAGAGGCATCCGGCAAAATGCAGATCTTCGTAAAGACGTGCGTGCAGCTTGGAACTAATATCCGTAGACTCACCTGACATTGATATCAGCCTCACGGGCAAAACTATCACTCTTGAAGTCGAGTCTTCGGACACCATCGACAATGTCAAGGCCAAGATCCAGGATAAGGAGGGGTAAGGTTCTGTTGCACATACTTATAATCGATACTCATTACAGTCTTAGTATCCCCCCCGACCAGCAGCGTCTGATCTTCGCTGGAAAGCAGCTTGAGGACGGCCGTACTCTTAGCGACTACAACATCCAAAAGGAGTCCACTCTTCACTTGGTTCTCCGCCTCCGTGGTGGTGCCAAGAAGCGCAAGAAGAAGACGTACAACGTGGGTCCCATTGAATATCTACCATGCTTGAAATTTCATGCCCACCATCCCACTTTATAACAGACTCCTAAAAAGATCAAGCACAAGCGCAAGAAGGTCAAGATGTCCATCTTGAAATACTATAAGGTGGACTCGGACGGGAAGATCAAGCGTCTTCGCCGCGAGTGCCCCAACGCTGAGTGCGGTGCTGGTGTTTTCGTAAGTGTTAACTTGATTTCAACCTGTCGCGTGGGGCTGATGATCCGTCTCAGATGGCTTTCCACAAAGACCGTCAATACTGTGGCAAGTGCCACATGACCTACACCTTCCAACCCGGTGCAAAGCCTCCTACTGTGTAGAGTAGCCGTCGATAGTTCTCATTGACTTGTTGGAGTAATGCATGCATGTGCAATGAATCATACGGATTGAATGTTTTCATATTGGCTGGTTTTGTTGGGATGTAGTGCTTTAAATATTGGCATTGGCCAAGAAACGCGTTGACTCAGCTCGGGCCGTCGCGTGTCAAACACAGGTCGGCGAGCAAGTAAAAGAACGAGTTTCATGAATCACGGATCATGATGCATCTATTTCCTGCACAAAGCAGATCGGGATCGCAATCAGATTAGTATGGTACATGTGATTGAGAGCAGCATACTGCTCGACACTCTACTTCTAGCTACCTGCCGCTGCCGTAAACCAGAACGTCGACAGCTTGAATGATACAGAGTCGGTAATGGCAGCACCGAAGGAGTATAGCATGGAAGCACCGAGCAGGCAGGTGCCGCAGGAACTAACTGATATGAGTTCGTGCAGCCTACGCTCTGTAAGTGGGCTCGGGTACCAGGGTCTGATGTCCAGCCAGTCGATATTCGGAGACTTCAGGTCAAGGTCACAACGACCAAGAATCCAGCAGTGTGATGCATAATCTTAGCTCAGAAGTTATCCGGAAGCTGTCCGTCGGATCTTCACGAGCTCCTAAAATATGAATATGAATGTGGTGCCGCTGCTCAACGATTTTTAGAAATCCCGGGCGCGGGTCAGTGGCTAGAGTCATCTGATGATCATGAGTACACGATAGACGCGACAGCACAAGAATATTAATGGAAACCGACAGTGGGCTTAGACACTGGAGACTGCCAACGACGTATGATCATAAGGATATAGCCTACAACGTGGCTCGGTGGATGAATAGAACATTTTATGCACGAAGATTGAGAGAGAGTTTCAGAACAAAGAGTCCGAGCTTCAAGTGCCCAAGACTCTTTCACACGGCTTATGTCATGCATTTCGTCAGAACTTTTACAGAAGGCTTTACAAGGACCGATACAGGAAGGCAACAGGAAGGAGACGCCATTTGCAAGTAGCCGCTTTACAAGTACATACGTACAAAACGAGTAATATTATTCGAGGCATTCCATATCGAAAGTAATAACTTAACGCACAATAATCATGCAGCGCATATCACCACCTAGGATGAGGCTGACCGTCCCATTGGCCTCGCTGAGGTGAATGTCCTTCATAATCTGGTCCGCTACGAGTCCGACTCCTTTGCCACCCTGAATCCTGGGGACGGTGTGGTCCGTCCCCTCGCCCTCGTCCCCGGCCTCTGCCCCGTCCACGCGTACCATTCGTCCATCCTCCACGATCTGGTCCATCATGATGATGGGGAACTGGGCCATGACGTAAATCTCGATCCCGATCTTGTCGATTGTACGGCCCATTGTTGAAAGGCCCGCGCGCAGGACCCGTTGGTGGAGATATGGGATGAGGGCGTATAGGTGACGGAGGTGCAGCTGCCCGTGGATGGCTAGGAGGATGGCTCACAGGAGGAACACTTCCTGTAGCGAATGTTTGTGATGGAAAACTGGGCGGGGTGGAGTTATTCCATAGCTGAGGCGGTGTGGCCACTATGGAGGCGGCTGGTGCTGCTGGCGCGGTAGGATAACTGCCAACGTTCATGCCATAATCCGCAGATAGGGTTCTTAGTACGATGTGGATCTGTTCCTGCGTGAGGGAAGCTACTTCTGCTGCTAGAGACGTGTTAGCAAGCTGAGGATAAGCTTGCTGTAGGGCAGTAAGTGGAGGCGCATTGATTGTTGCAGATGCAGGTAAGGGTGTAGGCGCAGACACATGTGGTACAGAGGGGGCTGCGGAAGGGCCTTGTTGGCCAATAGGATAATTCGCAGCAGGGGGCATGTGAGGCGGCTGCGGCGTGGTGACCTGAGCAGGATGTTGGGGTACAGATGGTGGTGGTGGCGGCGGCGGGGCGAGTTTACCTCTCGTTAAGACCCAAATACCGATAACACAATTCGACTTGCGGGTTTTTGGAAGGCATAAGCTATCCATGAGCTCGATGAAGTCAGGCAAAGGATGGCTTGCGAGCAGCGGGACCATGTATAATTCCTTGCCAGGGTGGTAGTCCTTCGGTCGGTTGCCCCAAGGAAACACCAATCCATGGCGGCTGAAGAAAGTTGTCGGTCAGAAATCTGACTTACGATGCGCGTCAGAAAATAGAAAACATACTTTTTATTGAGAAGGAATTCGCTGAACGTCTGCAGCATTTGGTTCCCCTCCACTGTGGAAAATGCGCATGCAATAAGCTCCTTCTGCGAATTCATTCGCATCTGGAGGAGGAAATTCGAAGAGTTCTCTGTAGGAACACGGCCATCGATGCGGAGAATATCGGAAGGGAAGAGGGTCTTCCATAAATCAGAATCGTGACCCAAAACCCGCCCTCCGACTTGCCGCGCAACTACAGGTGCTTCTTGAAGAGTTGAGGATTCTAGAGGCATGGATATCTGGTCGCCGTAAGTTATCGCTAAGAACTACAACGCGATTAAATACACCAACCTTGCCACTCCAAACAATAGGAAGGGCGTCAAAAACTGCTTCAGGTTCTTGAGAGGGCTGCTCCGTCTGCTCGGACTCCGGATCGTGTTCCTTCTCTAACAACATATCGAAATCTTCATCGTTAGCTTCTGCGGGGACGAGATCCGCCTCCATTGTGGCTCTCGTGAAACTCCAAGGTCTGATACGGGCTCAGGGGGTGCTATTGCCGGAGCTGACCATAAAGTGTTGAGGTCGAAAGATGTCCGAACAGGTGTCTCAGGTTTCGGTGTAAGCGAGGGGGCGGGTGTGGATGTAGCCTCCGCAGTCAGCGGGGCAGGAGATTCGGAGGGTGCAGGTGCAGACTCGGCAGGCGCAGAACCTGGGACCTGGGCAGGTGCGGGCTCTGGGGCCGTGCAAGGTACGGACTCTGGGCTTGTGGAAGGTACACTGTCTGCAGCGGGCATGGGGACCTCTAAGGCTGGAGTTTCCAGCCTCTCTGCACCTAAATCTTGCGGGCCTGGCTCATCATCTAGATTGATGAGATCCGCGATATCAAGCTCCGGCTCCGGGAGCATCGTATGAAAATCAGATGCGAACAAAGGATGCACGGGCGGTCTGTCATCGCCTGCTTGAAATTGGTCGACTGAATGCATGGGATGCATGGGCACAGACGTATGCCCACCCCAACTCGACGTATGAGGTACGACTGGAGACTCAGGTGGCACTGATCCTTGAGCAGCTATAGATGCACGCTGCTTCTGCTGCTCTTCAGCGGCCCTCAAGCGCGCCTGCCGCTCTCTCTC
Source organism: Suillus luteus UH-Slu-Lm8-n1 (assembly GCA_000827255.1). Classification (NCBI taxonomy): domain Eukaryota; kingdom Fungi; phylum Basidiomycota; class Agaricomycetes; order Boletales; family Suillaceae; genus Suillus; species Suillus luteus. The sequence goes on from KN835139.1 coordinate 208,927, forward strand.
GCGTCTCTCTTCCTCCTCCCTCTCACGCTCCCTCTCACGCTCGCGCTCGCGCATCGCAACATCACCATTCACATCCTCAATGTCCTGCAGGCCCTTATGAGTAATTTTTGCACGAGGAACAGTTGACTTTTGTAGGATTGAATGTTCCAGAGATTCTTTCTCCAATATTTTGATCGACTGTTTCGTCTCTTCGTTCGCTAAGTCAGTCGAGCTCATGAGGGCAAGTTCCTTTGGTGTGATAGAGGACGAGCTAATGCGCTTGTGAATGACCACACGATCTGGTTTGCTAAGGTTAAAGTCAAGCATACGGAACCTCTCCCTGCGAATGCCAATCAGCAAATTAATCAGAAACTCAATGGAGTACGGGCTCACTTATACTTCGGTCCAACGCTGAGCTTGTTGTGCTTGTCCGGTTCGCAGTACATGTCAAATACGCATTGCTCAACCTCAGAAGCAAAAGCCTTCGCCTCTTCCTCTAAGCGCATCATATCTTCATCACTTAATTCACCCTCTTTGAGCTCGGCCTTACTGCCATCCTCCGTCGCAGCAGCATGTGGGTACTTCAAAAAAATCGAACAAAACAATTGGTGAAGCTTTCCAAGACAGTACTTTCTTGCTGGATCCTCTTCGGCTGTGGCATCGCTGGATCTCCTGCGTTTGGGAACAGGAGGCTGTACTGCGCTCGTTGCCTTTCGTTTGAGACCCGAGCCCGGGACGAGAGACGCCTTCCTAGTTGATGACGGGCCAGGCTTGCCATGGGAAGATTCTCGATTATCAGTACTTTCGCGGGCGTTGTCCGACTCGCTGGAGCTGGAAATTCTGCGACGACGCTGACGAATGAAGTACGAAAACGACGAGGTGTCAAAAAGCGATACTGAATAGAGTAGCAGGAACGCACCTTGGCAGATGATGACCCTTTTCTCTTGTACTTCTCCGGCTCTGCAATGTATTCGTCTTCACTGTCTGTATTGTCCTCCGATTCTGATGGGGGAATCGCCGGAGGTGGTGTCGGGAGCCTGACAGTTTTGACTTCGTCATGCTCAGGGTCGGCGTGTTCTTCCGTTTCATCAGGTTCTTCCCACTTCACTGAAAACACGAAAATGTGTTAGCGCCTCAAGTCTTGAATTGACACCGTAAGGAAAAGAAAAGAGCACATCATCCTTTTTCCCTGCGTGCGAACAGGACGTCACTGTGGCACAGGTTGTACCATCTAGCGCCCGTTGACCGCCGTGCTCAAGCAATCGCTCACACCAAATCCTCTTCAGATAAAAATTGACTCAAGAGGAATAGTCGCGCGCCTATAACGTAAGGCCAAAGGCACCGTTGGATGCACGAGTACAACATCACAGCGGCACACAATTGACTGCAACAAGGTGTGGCGAACAGGGACAGATATTCCACTAACGATAGACGATAGCGAAGTACTTGCAGGACAAGACTCATATGATGGATGTACATGAAGAGGAATACGAGCCCGGAGAAACAAACCAGAAAAAGACCGGTGACACTCACTGACTGTACGTTGACCAGTTAATTCAGTGCATGTAGAACATACATAAATATCTGTAAAGATGGGGGAACAATCAGCAATCGATGGTGAGATGCGATGAGGAAAAACTTACGAAGTTCAGAAGCCTCGACTTCGTCAAGCCTCACACAACGAAAATGATACCTATGCGCCGATTTAGTGAAGTCAGGTATAGGAATCTGATCGGATATACGCACCACTCATTACAGACCGAACAACACACCATGGGGGTGCCATCATCTGGTTCATGGCAGATACAAAATGTACATTTATCCTTTGGCTGTCTGTCCTGGGTACTCTGGGTGACCCTCATAGGCGTCTTCGCCTTCCCACGACCAATCTTGGACTCCTTTTCCATCTCGCTCATATGGTCCTCGCTCTTCAGGGATCTCGCGCGTGACCTGATAGATTTTGGCTGATTATCCTTGCTTTGCAGTGACTTGACATTATTTGTAGCCGACACTGATTTTGTCCTCGAGCGGGTGGACATCGTTGGCGTCGGTGTCCCCGTTTGTAAGGTTTAGTTATGAGTCAAGAACAGAACGACTTTGAAACTCCGACATTCCGACGTTGTGGCAACTTTCGAAAACTTACCTCTTGAGCACCGCCTGGCACGTTGGGCTCTGATTCTGGGCTGAACTGTTGGGTTTAGTTCATGCAAATGCAACGGTCAACCTGGCAACTTACAATTGCACATCCAAGTCTGGGTGCGAACTACGTGCTGCCACGAATGTCATATCAAGCGCTCGCGTTAGCATTCACAATGGTCTAGGTCCAGCTGCAAGTACCGTATTCTCAAGGTTTCCTCGTACTTTCCCGCCGTCGGGGTCGACGGCGACTGAGTGAATCTTACGCGATGTCCACCCCCGGCAAGTTCCGTTCTCCATTAATAATTTTGGCTGGCAGGCAGTATTGAATTCAGTCACGGGGGGTCTGGGAAGTATTGGTGTCCCATTGAGAACTTCGAGAAGCAATATCCTAATCTAAAGTTTCTTAACCATATGGTTTTTGCTCGGCTTGAGATGAGTCAAGTCCAATTGTAGCGGTCACTGCTCCGATACCACCTGTTTGACTGACAGTGGCGATCTCGGCGAGTCAGCTGATGCCTTTTATAAAGTACGTCATACTATGGTGACCCGAATAACGTTCCGGGTCTGTCGCAGTAAACATTTATGTCAGCTTTTGTTGTACATACTATGATACTGCAAGGCCAGTGGAGGTAGTAGCCATCCAAATTGCTAGTAGATGCCATGTAGGTTGTGTCTCTTGCTTCCGACGTCGATGTCCTTGTGCATCATTTCATTTCACAACTGCTTATCATTGGAAGTTCCTGTTCCCGGAGCCCACACGCTACTAGTACTTCTCCCGCAGATCTCAATCTATTACTGGCGACAGGTCCTGTCTGAATCTCAGGAGCAATATTGTCCTTTTGGATTCCTGGTTTACTGCGTCCCTTTCTCCAGTCGCCACTTTTTCGTCTGTGGTGATAAGCCATCCATTTCACCGTCCTTCGGCCATAACCAGTGACAGGATTTGTGGCAGTGTCACATACTGTCAGATTGATCAAGTTCTTGGTGCGTTCGCCTTCTAAATCGATCTTTCCCTCGTTCGTGGCTCCTTGCCGCTTTGCGGAGTGGAGTAGTATGTGAATTCATATCGCCTTTCATAATGCTACATCAAGTGTCCGCACCAAAGCTTACGACAAGTATTGACTTTGGTATTGCAGGGTCACTTAGCTACTATCGTGCACGTTGCGTTCCCATCAACGCCCCGCTTTGAAGCGAAGTATACGCGGTCGCGCAGCGTTAGTCATACGCTTTCCTCAAGATCTCGGCATTACATGCGGCTTACGCATGCCAGTAATCGCCCTCTCGAGCGCTCCAAAGACTCAGATACCCAACCCCTTCTACATGGTCTCTCTCCAGCTTGCTAACCCGAGGCGCGACCCGCCACCGAAAGCGCTGCCCTGTACTCCAGAGCCCTCGTCGTCGTCATCGTATGCCTCTGCTCAAGAGATGTCCGAGACAACGCCCATGACTTTCAAGCGACTCAGATCGTCATTGGAGCAAAGTTTGAAGACCGCCACACGTTCCAGAGCAAAGGTCCTGCCACCCGCTGATGACTTTGCAACAATCTCTGTCAAGGGTAAAGGCAAGGAGAAAGAGCATGAAGACCACGTTGCTGTGAAAGGGCAGAAGAAGGATAAGATCATGTCTGGCATGCTGAAGCGATTGGAATCAAGGGTAGGACTGCGTAGAGCTGCACGGGTGTCAACATCGACATCGATCCCCCTTGACACAAGTCACACTAACGCGATTGGAGCGACTACTGGCAACAACGCGGATGGAGTCACCAAGTCACGCCAGCCTGGATTCACGAGTTTTGCTACCCCGTCCCTGCGACAGGCATCCGTGTCTTCGCCTGCTCTCCATTTCTCATCCCAAAATTTGCCGCCGGGTCCTTCGCAGCCTGCAGCGATGGCACCATTAACAAATTTAGGTCCTATCGCACCTGCACGCGATCGCACGCGGCGCGCAAGTGTTCAGCCCATTAAGTCCAAGGATATTAGTGGTCCTCAGCCATTAGCATCGCGGCATGACCACCGCAGTGGCGCTGCAACGCCTGACCGCTCTGGCGTGGCCTCTCCTCGGACAAGTAAATTTCGTCCATCCCCAGTGTTCTCCCCGCCAAGGGGACGTTCGTCAATTGACGCACCTAGGCGGAGCCATGATTCGTCTAGTCCGCCGGATACCCCAACACCCCTGTCTGGCTCTCGAGGGCAGTTGGACGACCCCTCCCGAACGCCCGTGGCTGCGAGTGCAACTCACCTGCCTCTTCATAGCAGTCCGCCTTCCACTCCCACTCCCACTCCCAATCGTGCCACAAGTCCTGCACGCGCAAGGACACCTCTGAAACAAGTCGTGGCTCCCGCATCGTATCAGGGGTTTGCTTCTGCATCTGCATCCCATCTTCCCTTGAACTCTTCTAGTCCACAGACGGCATCAGCTCCAGTTACAACTTCTGTGGATGCCCCAAGGAGACCTTCAGTTGATGCGTCACGGAGAGGTTCTATTAATACCCCACAGAGACCTTCTTTTGATACCTCCCGAAGACCATCTGCAGAAGTACCGCGAAAAACATCTGGCGAAACCTCTCGGAGAGGCTCCATCGAAGTGCATCGGCGACCTACCGCCTCCCCTGTACCGCGAGCATGTTCCCCTCAATCCACCGTGCGTCCACGTGCTACATCACCTTCTCAGCGCACGCCTGCATACACCCAGAATCGCTTTAATATCTCAACTGCTTCCCTTATCTCTCCTTCCACTCCGGAGCAACGTGAGGTTATACGTGCTGCAACTTCGCTTCTGTGCAAAGAATTACGGAAAGCACCAGCGCATCTGGCACGCAGTGATGCACAAAAGGAGTGGGCGGAAGTAGAGGTGCGCTTGCAGCCCTTAATCAGGCTTGAACGCGTTTGGGGGAAGAGTGGCGGTGCAAGTGCCAGTTCCAGCCAGGTTGCTGTAGGTGGTGTTGGTTCCATCGTGCTCAGCTCTGCTGGGGAGGAAAGAGAAAGGAAGCTCTTCTGCGAGGCCCTTCGAGATGGCGTTGTGCTCTGCCAGTAGGTCTTGACAGTTACTGCGACTGGTGTGCTGTTTAATGTCACTTCTTTTCAGGTTGATGAACAAGTATTGTTCTGGAACCATAACTCGCATCGATCACCGTGAAGATGGGTTTAAGCACACCAGCAACATCACCCGGTTCATTGCTGCATGTTCACAACATGGCATCCCATCCGACGACATCTTCTATCGTGATGACCTCATCCAGGCGACTCCAGAAACCCTTTGCCGTGTCGCTCGCACCATCATTTCGTTGATCAAGCGTTTTGAAGACCCTGGAGTCGGTCGTGCCAAGGTCATCACGGGTCAAGGCAGGAAAGGTGCCATCGCATCTTCAAGCAACCACCCTTACTCTCCAGTGATTTCTCGCGCCGCTTCTTCCACACCGAATCTACCACGACCAGTCTCTCCAATTTCTCCCTCCGGTCCGACTCGCAGAATGCGAAGTCCACATGAACAATTGCCTCCCCCAGCGCGACCGGATAGTCCACAATCGGGCACGTCTGCTGGCACAGCCAAGAGAGTTCCCATCATAGATAGAAGCACGACACCGGCCAGTAACAGCGATCATGAAATCGACGAGGTTCCCCCTATCACGGGTCCATCTCCAACCCCAAGATCTCCCTTTCGTGCACACTCTCGGAGTGGACTTCCAGATGATAGTAGTGTTAGCCCTCTCTCCAGCCTTCAGCCACTTGACATTCCCTTCCCTCAAGTATCGACCTCACAGGTGTCCAGTCCGTCGACAGCGGGCTATGATGCAGAATATCCCCCACGACAGTCAAGAACGTCCAGTAATCTCACTGATAACACCGCCTTCTCCAGCATCTTTGACATCAGACGGGCGAGCAGCAGCAACCAAAACAAGTTTGGGACCATCAGGACTTTCACGACTGACGCGACTTCTTGCTCTGAGGCGCCCTCGTTCACCCGAACGGAAGCTAGCTCGGTGGCGGCCTCCGTGGCAGAAGAGATGAGCAGGAGACGGGGTGGTGGAGAGCCTACATCTCGGTTGAGAGAGCGACGGCCGAGCGAGCCAGGTGTCCCTGATCTGGTTAGCCTCGCGGAGGAAGAGGAGAATAGTGCGTGTGGGTCGAGCTCCAATCACCACCAGAAGGAGAGTTTACAGCCAAGAGAACCCGAGCGGGAGCGGGAAACGGAGGCGCAGGTTCGTGTGCGGCTCGGTAAAGGCAAATGGCCCGATGACTTTCTGGACGCTTTCAAGGCACAAGCTCCAAGTCCATCTCGAACAGTTCCGAATGCAACATCGTCAAACCGTGTAGATACGCCTCTGAGTTCCAGTCCTTTGTCTGTAACCCCGACCAGAAAGCTTTCTATCGTTGGGTCATCGCGTCACAGCGACAGCACAGAGCCCACAGTCCGAAGACCATCTCATCGGTCAGCGCATAGCGCAGATGTCCTGATGCCAAGGAATTCGGTGCTCCGTTTGGATGCCAGCTCAGAGAATTCACCTGGCTCTAAAGTCATTCTGCGTCGTCAAAGTACACGGAGTAGTGCTCACAGAAATGGGGTCTACTATCCTCGTAATAGCACCGACGATCCTGGGACTCCAAAGGATGACAATCCTCATATTGTTCCCTTCCCGCGTGCCGTGTCAGGGGAGCATGCTGCTCGAGCCACACCATCTCCCGATTCTACTGCTAGGGGCGGTGTCACAAGTAACCAAGATGCTCCCCGTGTACGCGGTCGCTTCCAGAGTGATGTTGAAGATCATCGAGCTCGGCGATGCAGTCGTCCGACTTCGCAAGATGAGTTGGGCAGACCACGGAGGTCTCGATATGAAAGCATGGTCAATTTAGGGATGGCCTCTGCGAATGCCAGTGCGAGCGACTTGCTATCAAGGGACTCTGGTGACGGAAGCGCCGTACGGCAGACTGTAGTAGTCAAGGAAGAAGGGAAGCCCGCGACTCATTTTGTGAGTTCTCCTATTTATGTGAGCTAACGCGCAGGGTTTGACTTTACCTTGATAAGCAACTCGGAAATTGCATCGGCCGCGGACAGTTCGGCACAGTATATCGGGCTCTGAATCTGACAACTGGGCAAATGGTGGCAGTTAAACGAATCCGATTAGAAGGCCTGAAAGAAGACGAGGTTGCCCAGCTTATGAAGGAGGTGGACTTGATGAAAAGACTATCTCATCCAAGCATTGTAAAGTATGAAGGGATGGCTCGGGACGAGCAATACCTCAACATTGTTCTTGAGTGAGTACGGTCCATTATCTTATCGGATGTTTCCGTGACAAGTTTGATGTAGGTATGCTGAAAGCGGCTCATTGGGCCAGATGCTCAAAGCTTTCGGCAAGTTGAACGAGCAACTCGTAGCGAGCTATGCCGTCAAGATTCTCGAGGGCTTGCATTACTTGCATTGTTGCGATGTTGTCCACTGCGATATGAAAGCCGCCAACATCCTCACTACGAAGACGGGGAATGTCAAGCTCTCGGATTTCGGCGTTTCACTGAACCTGAAGGCTATAGAACGAGAGAAAGACATTGCTGGTACTCCCAACTGGATGGCGCCGGAAGTCATCGAGCTTAAAGGGGCTTCAACCAAGGCTGACATTTGGTCGTTGGGATGCACAGTCGTCGAACTTCTTACTGGACGTCCGCCATTTGGGGATATCACCAACACAATGACAGGTATGAATGTGATCATTACTCCGGGTTCATGACTAATGTAGACGCAGTCATGTTCCGCATTGTCGAGGACGAGATGCCGATCCCAGAAGAATGCTCTGAACCGTTGAAGGACTTCCTTCAGCAATGCTTCCAGAAAGATCCCTCGATGCGACCTGATGCCGAACTATTGTGCGAGCACCCCTGGTTGAAGAAAAATTGGGACGCCCTCAAGGTTCGTGTGTTTCCGCATAGCATGCAAGGTGTTACCAACCGATTTCATTTAGGAGCTTCGTCCCCAGGATAGCATACCTTTTCTCCGGCGTGTTAGCACTGATCTCCAAAAGACTGATGTTGCATACGTTGCATCTATGTCTATGGATATAACCAGAATCGAATCGCCCTTCTCGGTGGCCTCAGTTCAAGAGGAGCCACCAAAGTCTCCAGGGCGGCGTAGATTATCCAGTGGACCTTCCTCGCCAATTTCGCTTCCGGATGACACCTCATTCACCCCTAGGGATCACTCCTTTATCAAGACCACCTTTGGGAAACGTGAGCTTGAAATTAGCGGTCCGTTAATCTCGCTGATTGTGTTTGTAGCCATGGTCTGCAGAGTGTGCATGGGAAGTGTCAAAAGGAGTGCCGTCATTTGTGACAAGTGTAATCTCATCACTCACTCAAAATGCGCCCCTGAAGCTCCTCCCACATGTGACCTCCGCTCTCAACTGTTGCTTTACGCTCAGTACGCCGAACAAGGAAGCCCCGCTGGTATCCCACTCGATGGATTAAATGGCTTGCATCCTCCTCGACCGTCGACGACTATTCCTTCTGAAGTCTCCTTCGCTACGCCTTCTCCACGACCAAGCCTGGACGTTACGCCGTCATCACAATCGTCATCACCCATTCCTCCCAACGCCTACAAGTTTATGAATCCTTTCAAACGTTCTCGTTCTTCCCTAGCAACAGAGAATAGGTCTCCCCCTTCCACATCACCCTCGCCGATTCCTCAACCTCTGTCTCACGATGATGTCGCTCCAAAGCGAAAATTCTCTAAGCTCCCGTCAAATATGATCTCTCAAGAACGACCTCATTCATTGTCAAGTAATAGTACTGCCCCCAACGCTGGTAGTATGAAGACAGCTGACAGCCAGTCCAGCCATCAAGAACCGGGTCATAAATCCTTCCATTCAATAGTTGGGCCCGATACAGATACCATTTCACAACTTGGTCCGCCAGTTCCTGACAAGAAACCCTATTATGCCCATACTATGAACACCACTGTCAATGATCATGTCACATCATCACGCCACATTCCGGGTACAATGCCCAACGAACCTGACCGTCACAAAAAACGGGGAGCCGAGAAATCCTCAGGGTGCACTGTTCAGTGAATGTTCTGTCTCATCCTTGCCTACACCGATCATCCGAATATAGCATGGACACGGTACCACTGAAGTTTTTGGTGCTTTTACTCACTTATCACTACACTGTTCATTAATGGGACTTATCTACATATTGTAAGGACGGAGTGATTTCCAATATTTTAGCACCTGGTGCGATATCTAATTACCGACAACTTACACTGGCATTAGCCCTATGCAATTGGCATGGAATGTGGCGAGTGTCACTCTGGTGGCAGCAGTCTCAAACCTGCACAGTCCAATAGTAGAAACAGTTTGACTCGGTTATGTTATGTCATGCGCACCACTGCTTGCTAAGACTGGTCTGGTAAAATGGACTCATGTCTATGAATCAAAGAACATCATGCATTCACAGTAAGATCACATAGTATTAGTAGTCATTTACTGACGCCAGCGCCGTTACGATCTCGATACTCATCCATCAAATATAAGTGTGTCACAACGCATTTACTACGTCTCATGCATAAGAAACCTCCAGCGCTCATCTAGCATAAACTCGCATATCAACCCATTCTAATACCCCGCCCAGCTCTTCACCTTTGAGAACCAAAACGATCGTTCGTTCTTCAGCGGCAGTGGTACCGCCTCCCCGTCCTCCACATTGACTGAGTCATACCCAATAAAATCGAGCTTGTTCCACCGCCCGAGGGGACGTGAACGTAATGCGAGCGTCATCTGGAAGAAATACTTATTTGGCTGTGGCTCTGTAGTGGCGTGCGCATGCGAGTGCTGCTCGACAAGGTTCGTGATGTAGACAGTGCTACCAGACAGAGACCAGTTGCCGATATAGAAACCCTGGGATGGGTGTGGTTGAGCCTGGGGTTGGGGTAGATGTGCGTGCTCATACCTTCATGCGCAGGTTCGGCTTGAGCATTGGAATGACGGTTTGGGGTTGCCATTCCTCGTTAGCGAGGAGTGATAGCACCTGTCCGTCGGGGAAGAATCGACTAAGATACTATCAGCGAGAGTAATAGATGGCTCAGACACTAGACTTACAGGTATCGATGATACGTTATGAGGTGAGTTACCTACAAGGGAGTGGTAAACTCAGCACGTCGAAAATGTCTGGGATTTCTCTACGCACGTTCACCCAAGCATTTTCGCTTGAGCCCATCCGCCTATGATTTTGTAAGAAAGTGTAGATAATATAATACATCTCTGAAATCACAACTTACATATAATGGCAAACAGCAATGTAAACTCCATCCAACCGCAAGCGGGGATGTTCGATATAAGCTCTCCGGTAGTCCGAACTGTACAGTTCCACAACATTCGCTATAGACTTATCATCAGCAATCTGGGGAGGCTTATATGCCAGTTGGACAAAATCTCTGTTGCAAATATTTATAATGCAAAGTACATGCAGGAGACAAGCACTATACCTCCAAATCGCAGAATCCAAACTGAGCACTCGTGCTTTACGACTGACAGCCGCAAACCGTTCAATCGTAGTGTAGTCAAGAATTCGGAGGATTTGGAGCAGAAGCTCATCAGGGATGAGATTAATTGGAGGTAGTCCCTCTTTCTCATCCTCCGGCTCAAAGACAAGATTCTCAGGAAAGTTCTTCAGCACTTGTGCTAGGAACCCTGAGGTCACGAAGGATTTATCCTTGTGCACTTCGAGCTTCTGCACTTCCCGTGTAACTCCATCTACAGAGACAGCGGATGGAACCTTCTTGTGACTAACTGGTTGAACGACAGTACGGTCTTGTGCGCGTTGTTCTTCTATGAAGTACGCACGGTCGACGTTCGCATCGAGACGAAATGCCTGGCGATAAAGCCGGAGAGCCTCGTCTAACTGGCTGTGCTGCTCGTGGAAAACTGCCTTGCGATAGACATCGACGGCACGAGCCAGATTGGGACTGAGATGAGATTGGCCGTGAGATGCGTGCGTTGTGACGGTAGATGCACCTGCGACGACATAGGTTGCAGGCCGCCGAGATGCTGAGAGTGAGTTAGTGAGAGTAGCGGGTTTCACGCTGGTATCACTCCGAGCTGGGGAAGTGGCGCGTGCTGCAGCAGTGCTGGCACCGGTGACGGGTTCGATTTGCGCGCCTGACGTGGTAGCACTGGCAGCCTGCCGTTCCCTGACTTCGGCCTTCCATTGTTCTCTGAAACGTGCGAGTTCTGCAGGCTCCTGGTCTGGTATCAGGATATCCGACGTCCCTGCACTCATCCCGCACCTGAAAGCTGATACTCAGTTAGCGACAAGAGTAAGAATGAAATTCCGAGTTAGCGCTTGCAAGTCACGGACTCACGGTGCTTACTTTTACTAATACTAATCGGAACTTCGGAAGCAAACCGCTTAGTACTTAGTAATTAGATAGTTTTGGCGGTGACATTGATTTGTGCGTGCAGAGAAAGCGAAAGGCACGGCCAGATTATTGGTATAAATAAAGCATAGGATGACCGCGATGGCGGGGGATACGATGGATGATCAAACAGGTACTAATTAAGCCAGCAGTCCAAGGGTAATCCAAGGCGTCAAAGCAGCCTTCACGACTTTAGGACGCCCAGACGTTTCAGCTCTTCACAGCTATCTATTTTCTCCGCCTCGATTGCCTTCACCTTCTCCCAGTTCGTGCCAACACCGAATAAACCAACTTCTGCGTCTCTCCTCCGTTGCCGTCTATCAACTGCACGCTGACAATCGCCATAAAGAGTATTTGTATAAACTTGTTCCACTTGCCCTTCAAATCTTGACAGAGCGGATCCGCGTCGATGGGTGCCCCCAGCAATGTCAGCTGCAATCTGCCGATGATTCTTGAACTCATGTTCATTGACATGGTATTTTATGCCCAGTCCACTCGTTTGCCTTGCAGTATTGAAACGTGTTGACGGTGAAAAGGAATACCCCGGGTCGGGTATCGATGTAGAGAACATGTCCGGAAGTGCACTGAGGAATGAGAACGCAATAAGCAATATGAGTGGCAGGAGCTGCATAAGCAGCGAGCGACCCTGCGCCCCTTCACCCTGTTGCTGTGCTTGTGCACCCCCCATATTTGTACGCATACGTGTCGTCCGGAAGCCTCCTGGGCCAAATGATGTAGTGAATACGGGACCGCCACCAAAAGGACCGCCTCCAAATCCACCGTTCATCGCCATACCGCCCCCTCCGAAGAACATGTTGAAAAGATCTTCTGGACTCATCTCGCCATCGCCACCAAATGGGCTTGCAGAGAAGCCGGGCCCACGCGAGGGCAAACCACCAGAACGTGATTCTGGATCCGACCCAGATTGGTCGTAAATGGCTCGCTTCTGGGAATCTGAGTGAATGTCAGAACCGTCCAGCTCATTAAATAAGTCGAGCATACCTGAAAGTACTTGGAAGGCTTTGGAAACCACTGCAATAAATTCGCGTCAGTTTTGGGTACGTGGTGGTGATGCAAGACGTACTCTTGAATGCTTCATCTGCTCCGGGAGCACCGTTCTTGTCAGGATGTAGCGCAAGGGCAAGCTATGATGAATCACAGCATTAGAACGTATATCGGTCAGCACGCAAGATCATGCATGCTAGTGTACCTTTCTATATGCCTTCTTTATCTCAGCCTCCTCGCAATCCTTCTTGACGGACAAAATCTCATAATACTCCGTGACCTTGCAAGCCTTCACCCGTTTCACAACCTTCAACTGCTCAGCAGTGAATTCCCGTTTCTCCCCTCCCATGCCTCCAGCGGTGCCATTCGCACTGCCCGTGCTCCGATGTTTGGCACCAGAAGCGGATGGGTGTGTCTCTGTAGACGACGACGAAGCCTGAGCATTGCCATTTGACGTTGAAGGGCCTGCCCCCGCTGACGAGGAAGACGATCCAGATGCCTCCGCGGCCTCGATAGACCCAAGAAGCTTTGCAGCCTCTGGCGTGGAGAACAGGTTTATAGATTTTTGGCAAAATTTGCGAGCTGAGGGGAAGTTGCCAGCATCCTTGTATTTTTGTGCGATTGAAAGACACTTGATGGCTTCGTCTTTGTTGCCTTCCATCGCCTGAAAGCAAACCAAGAGCTGGGGACTTGGGTATGTACGGCTTCTCGGTGAGAGTGAACGTGTCCTTATTCGGCAAGTGCCTTTCGGATTGATTGCAGTGTGCCTGGACCACGAAAAGTATCAGGTCACTTTGTTTGTCACTGGCAATCTCCATGTTTGAATATTGAATATTGAATCCTGATAGACGCATTGATCCAGTCGTCCTTCATAGTTGCGGGCTCATGCAGCGCAGTTCTCACGCGCGAGCTTGACTGTTCTTATCTTGACTGGCGTCCAGTCCTTTAACTCCTTGTAAGTTTGCCCTGTATTCCAGCCTCTTTTCTTTCAGAATTTACAGAAGACGTCGGTCTAGCTAGAGAGTCTGCACAGGCCTGCTCTTGCGTCTGTTCCAATTTTGTAATGTTTCGTGACTATGTATTGTGGCATTGCAGAAATCATCGACACGTTGCGATTCGACGTGCTCCTAGTTATGCCCTCATGCGTCATATACTAGTAACCGGCATTCAGGGTATACTCCCATTCCAGTATACGCGAGCAGTCTTCCTGGCAGTCGCGTTAAAAGTCGTGTGACGCCAAACTAGACCAGACTCAAGTTTCTCTCCCGTCAGCCTCGGTCAGCCTCAGTCAGCCTCCAACTCCTACAAAAGGCTCGCCGCCCACCTGTCCTCTCTTCAATCCGTCTTCTATCGTTACTTCACGTTTATTACGCTTCCAGCATAACGATATCTTCAACATCTTTATTCGTTCCACTATGCCCGCCGACATGCAATCACAGATCAGCGTGCCATATGTTCCCTCATATGACCAGTTCAGACCGCCTAGTCCGGCCAAAGGTCAGTGCAAGGGCAAATTTCGCTCCTTTCTTCCAAGCTTCGTCGATCGTGCCATCTTCCGCGCCAAACCTACCGCCCATCGCGACACTGCCGAGTCACGTCCAGAGGGTGACCGTGCCATTAACGTCGATTCTATTGCAACAAAGTCTCACGCCCTCCGTCGCCTTACAAAACAACTTGGCCTCACAGAAACACAGAAGTCAAGAACGGAAAACGGGGGTTTACGCACTTCTTTCGTCGCTGTCAACAAAGAACGGAAGGCCGCTCCCCAAGCCCTTGATAAAGCGCAACGCCATAGCCGTGCTGTTCAAGAACAGCTCAATCTTGATCACAAAGCGATGCAGTCAGAGGTGTCTGAGATCATCCAGACTTATGACTCTAAGTTGCGCGATATGAAAGAGCTGAACATGCGACAGGGTGCTCAGGTCATCAAGCACCAGTCAAAGCTCTTCGACCGAGACGAACGCATCGCGCACCTGGAGATTTTCGAGATCTCCAGTCCTGTGGTTGAAAGCGCTGTTCGCGGAATTAGTGCACGAAACCTCGAAAGCGCATCTCAGGCGGACACTGGATCCCAAGGCTGGGTGATGGAAGTTCAAGTTACCGCGGAACATCAATCGAAACCGCAGCCAGCGGCGGTTGTCGAAAGGAACTCAACAATGAAGCACGAGCCGGAGCGACGGGAAAAACTAGTCAAACGACAACGCAATATTGTTCACGATGCATCCGAGCGCCGGAAGGACGATCCCTTTGCTTCGGAGCCAAATTTAGCACCGCATCGCAGGATTCGAAACGCACTGGCAGATGCGCGAGACAGGACACTTGCTACGATTTCAGAACTGAAGGATGTCCGTCGCAAGAAAGATGAACAGCAGCCCTCCAAAGCTAGTCACGATCACCAGGCAGGGTTTACAGCGTTTCAGGATATTCGAGGCTTGCTAGCAGATGCGCAAGCGTGTGGAGCCAAGACACAGGCGGCCATCTCGGACATGAAGAAAGTTTGTCGCAACGAAGATGAACAGCATCCTTCCCAAACTTGCCACGGCCACCAGGCGGAATTTGCAGCGTATCAGGATCAAATTGCTGCTCTTACTTCGGAACGTGATACGCTCTCTCGCGAGCTCAAGCGCAGTACTCGAATGGCGAACTCGAATGCTTTCTTGCTCAACAGCGTAGAGTTGCAAGCTCAATGTCTACTCTCTGAGCATGACGCACTTATCGTTGAGCACCAGCAGGAAAAGGCTCGCTCGCAGCAACAAATACGCGAACTTGAGACACAACTCGAGGAGACCACTGCGTCAGCTTCTCGAGTCAGAGAACGTTGCAAGGCGGAACGCAAACAACGTCTAGAGGTCGAAGAGCAGCTCAAGCTTGAACGCATACAGTCGGCGCAGAACCACAGAGATCATCTGGATGAGATGTTCATGCTCTTCAGGGAGAACGCGGAGCAGGCCAACTTGATTGAAACCCTGAATAGGAATTTCGCAGAGCAACGTACTACGCTCCAGAAGGCGCATATTCAGCTGGACCTTGCGAACAATGCGCAGGCTATTCTGAAGCGCAAGGTACGTAAACATCTACGCCTTTCGTATTTTGTGCTTATATGTTCAAGCTCCAGAAAATGGAGATTGCATCCCAACAAGCTCAGGAGAACATCAAGTCGCTCAACAGTACCCCACCGAAGGCTCAAGGCAGCATTTTTCGAAACCTCAGCAAGCGCTTGTCGCGGAACGGATCTCGTCAAGTATCACACAAAGGATCCCCACTCATCGCTCAAGAGATCGTGGAGAATGAGAAAGCACAACCTCCTGTTGCCGCTACCAGCACTTTCTCCTCGTCAGCCACCTCCGCTCACAAGGTTGATGGCGTTACTTCACAGCACGCCCATAGGATGCTTTCGTGTCCACCAGAACATCCTCCCATCGCTGAACCGCCCCCACGAGATCTTCCCAATGACACCTTGGATGTCTCCACGGCGTCAATTTTCGGTGACGGTGGCGTGGACTTACTCTTGGAACCAAGCGAGGACGTGAAAGAAGGCAATGGCTTGGCTTCCCTCTACTCGATGCTGTCTGTGGTCCGCATGTACGCTCCTAGTCCCGTCCGAAGTCCTTCAGAAATCTGGCCTCGACGTCGCAACGTGGATCCCTTCAAGATTCCGGTTCAACCTGACGGCATGCAGGCAAAAGCGGACGGCGCTGCTGTGGGACAAACTTGTAAGTAACCATTTCAATTCCGTTTCGAATGTCTCCGCTCATCTGAAATTTAGGGTCGCTCTTTCATCTTTTTTCTGAACGTTCTCTCTAATTTCATTTCATTTTCCTCTGAGAGAATGACACCCTTATTTCTTTTCCTTTCCTTTCTTTTCTTCTTTCTTCTCGGGAGACAGCAGACAGGTGAAACAACAAAAATAGGTGGGATAGGCGGTATCATTGGGTTATCATAGGCTTCGTACACCTTTCATTCTTTTATTCCTTAGATAAGTACCAAAAACAGGGAGGGTCGCGGCCGAGCGCAGTAGTGCATATTTTAATTTTATTTGTATTGCAGAACGACGACGTCTGATTCGAATTTCCCCTGCATGCTGCCATCTATTTGTCATCGAACATGGTGTCAGTCTTCACAACAGAGTGCCCAAGAAGATCCATGGTATATATGGGCGAAGGGTATGTTACGTGTAACGGAAAAAACCTATATGGCACAAATGTACAAAGCTTGCTAGATTAGTAGATTCCGGGTATGAATTTGTATTTTACAATGGAACAATAATGCTCCCAGTCTTTGCCATACTTGATCGAGCAGCGCTCAAAGTCACGTCCGCAGCGGTGGATGAGTACTGTGATAAAGAAAACGGAGTAAAAGTAAGGGATGACTGTGGCATTTCCGATAACAGCACCCCAGCAGAAGCTCATGGTCCAATCGGCGACGTAGTTCTGAGAAAGAGTAACGAGGTTAGCAGACTGAACATATTATTATGGCTTTAGCTTACAGGTTTGCGAGAGTATCTCCACCAGCCACTAATGAGAAGGCGGTTTCTAAAATTGCAGGGTAAGAGGGCTGGTGAGTTGAAATTCGCAAAAGACTTGCCCATGTGCTGTCTGAATAAACTCGGGCTTCTTGAGGGTCCCCCCTGGGAGCTGGGGGAATGTGTTCCGGAAAGTTGTGATGCCCTGTGTTTGCATTTTGAAGCGACTCTTTTGCGACATTGAGGTGTCCCAACTACGAGGATGAATGTCAGCCGTGTGACGGAAAATAAAATCGCAGTCGTACATGTAGTATGCTGTCAGTAGGGTGGTAAAAAGAACGACGTATGTAGGTGTAGAGAATTGATAGCTAGAGGGATCGTGCGATGCCATGTATACCACAGAGTACACGTAGGTCTATAAAGAGCCACAGATCAGCAAAAGTTGAAGGGTGGCAGGAGTTGCGTACGAAGGGAACACCAGCAAAGTTCCAGAAGATGACCATAAAGCCCCATCTAAAAAAATGACAATCAGGTAAACAAGCGTAATAATTACTACCTACTTCTCGTGATACATATCCCACGTTTGGGGGATACACTCTTCGCCCTTCGCGCTGAAAATGAGATCAGGAAGGCAAGTTCCGAATTCTGATGTCGAGACACACCATGCATTAAGGTAGAGCCATGTTGCAAGAATCATGAATGCCATGTTCTGCGTATGTCTAAGCCATCGCGCGACTGAAGCCCCAAAAAGACACGCACGGGGGTGACATAACCATACAGCTCATACTGGTGGCAACCTCCGGACACGGCCAAGAAGAAAACGATTACCCAAGGAATTCGAACCTCGGCCCACATCTTCAGGTCAACAGAGCCGATACGGGGGTTCAAACAAGCACCCATGAAGACATCATAGATCATGTTTCCAGACATGCGGATCTCATTCCCAGTTGCAACTGTAATGAAATACATGCCAAAGGACACCGCGAAGCCGTAAATCATGGCGACGGACATAATATGGCCGTAATTGTCAATGATTTCTGTGAGACGGAAAATGTGGTAGTAGTGCAGAGCAGCAGCAGTCAGCATGGTTGCGTATAGAGAGTAGAGCGCATTGCAGTTATACATGAGGGTTTTGTACCCAAGCGAGGGTACAGGAAGACCTTCTTGTTGATAACCTGGCATAACCAATGCGAGGAAGAGTTGATAGGCCACGAGACCGGTATAGACTTTCCAAGCGTATGCATTAGGGCTTGCGTCCTGTGACCAGTTGAAGTCAGGGAGAAAAAAAAACCATTGCAAGTACATACGTCGCGAATGTGTGCCCACATCTTCCCAAGGAACGGAACGATGTCCACAGATGATGTTGGGTACACAAGTTTACCGTCATAAAACCACAAGCAGATCCAGAGATAATACATTAGCATGGGGAAACCGACCATCATTGCAGTCACTCCTGCAGGTCCACCGAATTCATACCTAACAGACGTGAATGTGAAATAGTAAATACACGCGACTGAGGCAAAACTTACGTCTGATGCTCGTCGAGCAATTGGTCCACTTTGCGTCCCTCATCGGTGGTCGTCAGTGGCTTTGCAGACGCGTCGACACTGCGCTGTCTCAGCTCGTTCTCTGTGCCACCGTAAGACTGAACCATGTTGCAGAATGTCAACTTCCTGCACAGTACTTAAAGTGGAACGAGACTGGAATTTGATGACTAAATTATACATTCGCGGAGTCTGTAGCAATAAAAGTGTTGTATTAAATCTCCGTTTGAACTTTGTCCTTTCCACGTGCTGTGTAAACGCTCATCACCTTCTACCCAGGCGCGACCAGACGACGTCTGCCCACTTCATCTGTCTGTAGTCAACGTGTTGGTCAGTTTTGCGTTGATTTCATTGTTGTGTATATCGTAGCAGCCGTCCAACAATCCATTCTTTGCCTCTTCATGGCTTCTTCAGTTTTCTACAAGTTCAAGTCCCAGAAGGATGAATCTCGCGTGACCTTTGATGGCACCGGGATCTCTGTTTTTGACCTGAAAAAAGATATTATACTGGCCAATAACCTGGGTAAGGCAAATGACTTCGACCTATATGTATATGATGCTTCGGCACAGCAAGGTGCGTAGTAAAGTAAATGCATCATCCCACATCTGAGACTTCATGTGCATTTCAGAGTATAAAGACGATTCTCAGATCATTCCTCGTTCTTCGTCTGTCATTGTGAAGCGTCTTCCTTCATCGCGCCCAGGAAAGGGCAAGGCAGCCATGTACCTTAGTGGTACCAACGGTGGTACCCACACACCTACTTCTGATATTATCCAGAGACCTGGTGGAAGTGGTGGTAATTTATGGCACAAGGGTGCGATGTCGAAGCGCTTCGACATCAAAGAGGAATCATCTCCTACACCAAAATCAGTCGGCGTGCGTAGTTGTCATTTGAAATATACTCACTTCGCCCGAGAGCGAGTCTTACGCCCAATCCAGCCAAACTCTATTCCCAAAAACGCTGTCACAAAGGACGACGAGGCAGCCGCGATGGCTGCTATGTTCCAGGCCCAGACTGCCAACTGGGAGGAAACCCAGGAAAAGATGTCTCAGTTGGTATCGCGTCTTCGCGCTTTTTGTCATAGTAGTAGAACGAGTCTCATGAACGTGATTTTGCTTTTTCCTGTGCCCATTCATTGGGCTTAAACAGCGCTGTGCCCATATATAACAATCCCAGGGGAACATCTACTGGTCGTGGTGGGAAACCATTTACTCCTCACCAACGTCCCCAGCCAGAACGACCGTTACCTCCTAGCTATGTGTGTTACCGATGTGGGCAGAAAGGTCGGTCGTTGCGCAATTGTGGACTTCGACTGTCTTACACGTGAACCTCTTACAGGTCATTGGATACAAGATTGTCCTACGAATAGCGATCGTGAGTTCGACAACAAGCCTCGAATCAAAAGGACAACTGGTATCCCACGAAGTTTCCTGAAAGCCGTGGAAAATCCGAACAAGGGCGAGATTACCCAAGGTGTAATGGTCACACCAGATGGTGGTTATGTCGTTGCCCAGCCTGATTTGTGGGTCATTATTCGTTCTCGATAAAACGCATTTTAACTCGACGGCAGGGCTTCCTGGCAGAAGCAATTATCCCGTCCGAAGGGTTTGACTGCTGCTGACGTTCGGGAACGCCCTCCTACCGATGCTTCCCTTGCCTGTCCTATAGACAACAGATTATTCCGTGACGCTGTCAGGACGCCTTGCTGTGGTACTTCATATTGCGAGGAATGTATCCAGACACATTTACTTGAGCGCGATTTTATTTGCCCGAAGTGCGGCAAGAAGATCGCTTCACTTGACAAAGTTTCTATGGATAAGCCAATGCGAACGAGGGTCTCTGATTATATTGATAAAGTTATGGAAGAGAGCAGAAAAGAAAGTGAAGAGAGCTCTGCACATTTCCTTTCTAACGGCCAGGTGTGTTCATTGTTCGGACGTTGTTGTGTTTGGAAAATGAACATATTTCGGATAGGCTACTGATGCGGACAACTCTATAAATGACGACTTCTACTCAGATCAGCAACCTAGCATGGATATGCCCCAAATGATTGTTGACAATATCCCGTCCCTTCAAGCTCAGATTTCTCAAATATCAATCATGCTCCAGAATCCATCCCTACCAAATCAAGTACGGCAGACCACAGAAATCAAGTATCAGCAGCTTCAGATGGACCTGCAACAAGCTCAAGCCTTCGCCGCTACCCTTGCTGTTGCGACTAGTCTTCAACAACAACAGCAGCAGCAACAGCAACAGCAGCAGCAGCAGCAAAACGTCAATCCCATGGCCTACGGGATGCAGGGTCAGCAGTGGACAAATCAGTTCCCGAGTCAACAACCCACTGGCCATGACTCTGCTTATCAACGGCTGCCCGTCAACAATCGCCGCCGGAACCTGAAGCGAGATCGTCCCTCAGATTTCCTAGATGTCACTGGTGAAAGTGAACACAAAATGCCGAGGTATTGGGAATAATTCAAAGTTCCCCTAGATAAAGAGTTGGGCTGCATTCGTGGGCTATGCAGGTAGCTAATCTGTCGCACTTTGCATGTATACACGAACATTGGTTATTTTATTCTAATTATCTGATATGTAAACGGCGCTCCGAATCGGGTGCTATCTATGACTAGTATAACTCCCACCGCCATGACACCATTGACCAGCACGACAATTGACTGCAAGTCTCGCAAGCAGTTTTAGCCTGTCCATTTCCGAGCACGCCGAACTCATAACCATTCCGTCTATTATGGGAAGCCGGACAGACAAGTCACAAATCTAATTTCCGAGGCGGTTTGAGTTCCATGCACAATGCATTCCAATTCACAACGTGCCGGGTGCGAGTCAGAGCTCAGCGCTGCAGCGCCAGCGCCCGGCTTTACCGCTAAGCACTATAAGAGCTAAGTGGTTCATTTTGCGCGGTTTGCTATGGATACAGCGACCAGAAACTCTGTTGTCCCTGCGACACTGACGGACTCAAGTTCTCCAACTCGTGAAGTTGACGAGGAGTCTAGGACCACCACATTGGCGGATGGACAAGGCGCAAAATCTATATCGGAGTCTGCTGCCACACCCGTGCCCGCTAGACCTCTCTCGTACGTCGAGCACACACAAGCAATAGAGGGGCCGTCTGACGCTAGCTCTAGTTCACAGCCAGAGGTGGATCCTACACCCCCAGCAACGAGACCTACTTCAGACCCTGTTCCTCAGACTTTAGAAAGGCATTTGTCGTCGAACACAGATGGCCCGTATCCTGCTAGATACTCAAGGCACGGTGCCCAAACGACTTTGGGAGAATTCGAGCACCTCGCTCGTGGAACGAGTAAGGGCAGAGATTTCCTTCCTCGGAGGGCGACTTTGTTGGCACAGGGGTATCCCAGTATCCCAAGTGACTTAGTTCCGAAAACTACCTTGCAGGCGAGCTTAAGTTATGTTTCTCTATTTCGTATTTCGATATTTTAATATTTTGCAGCCAAATCGTACTGTCGGGGATCGCATACAGCCAACAGTCGACGCAGCTGAACATGAAAGAGCCAAGTACGCAGCCAAAGGTGCATCTTTATTTTCCTCGCCTGTCCGAGTTGAAATATATTCTGCTGCCTGTTTGTGCCTTCAGCGGCTTGGACAGGCTATGCACTGAACATCGCCATTGGCCTGCAGGTTCTTCTCGGTAGCCTGACTACTGGTTTGTCTGCTGTCGCAGTTGGAAAACAGGTGAATAACTTGAGCAACTTGTTATATCTTCAATTGACGAGCTATCACAGGCCTCCATCATGACCGCAATACTTGGCGAGTGACGTGTATAGTAGTGTATATTCCATCTCGCTGACCGTTCAACTCGTTCAGGGGCGCTCGCTACTATAGTTGCATCGTACCTCGCTCGTATGCGTGGTTCAAATGAACCAGAGCTTTCAATCACCCGTGTGAAAGACCTCGACCAATTTCTACGAGATTGCAGAGCATTTCAACTAGACCACGGCCAAACGCATGGAACCTCCGAGAATGGGCTCGATAAGAAAGTGGAGGAGCTCCGGTCGAGATTCGAGGAGTTGCTTGGGAATGGAGATGGGTGCGTACTAAAGCATTCGTTCAAAATTTCTTGGCTGACCTTTCGTCAATTCCACAGTCAACGGAAGCTATCCCCTGTTTAATGATGTGGTCTTCGTTAGTCGCAGCCCTTTCTGTGTTGTTGGTTGGACTCTCGTATTAATTTTTATTTGTTGTCGAGTTGCATTACAGTATCATTTTCGTTATGATATAGGCTACTCAAGGGGGACCCCAAAATTCATTCCTGGTCATGACATTTCACTACAGTTTTAAGTTAGTAATTAAAGCTGTTAGCGAATCGATCATTTCGTCTGTCACGGCGTCACGAGTGTTACGGCACGCGTTCGTAACGTCGTGACGCGACGCGTTTGTCATATTGAATCAACGTGTTCGTTTTCTTTTTCCTCCATCACATTTATTCAGTCATGGTCAAGGCCAAAGCTAGCGCCAAGCAGAAGGCCATCACCTCCTTCTTTGGTGGGAAGAAGGAGCCCAAGGAATCTGCCGATGAACTTGCCGCAGAGGAGACATCATCTGACAGTGGAAAACCTCAGGCCGCTGTAAAGAAAGCACCTAGAAAGAAGGTTAAGAAGGAGAAAGTCAAGGATGATGACGATGAAGCATCTGATGAAGATCTCCCCGCTCAATCTGCAAAGACAGACGGTAAAATCGAGTCCTCCACTCTACCACCCATCTACGAAACTCCTGCCATGTTCAGCGACCTAGTGTCTCGCCTTCCAGAAATCAAAGGGGTTGCCGAGCATATCAAAGGTCGAAAACTGCGCGTGGCTACTATGTGTTCTGGTACAGAATCACCTCTGCTTGCTCTTGATCTCATTGGCCAGGTTATGCTTGAGCAGCATGGAATTCCTCTTGAATTTGAGCATGTATTTTCTTGTGAGATCGAACCATTCAAGCAAGCATACATCGAACGCAATTTCCAACCGCCGCTACTGTTCAGAGATGTATGCGAACTGGGAGAACCTCAAGCGTGTGTTGTCCTCATGCTTGTCTTTATTCTATCCACTGAAGGAACTTATGATATTATTCAGGACGACAGCTTATGGCGCATTAGCCACTGTACCCGGAGACGCCGATCTTCTCGTCGCAGGCACATCCTGTGTTGACTACTCTAACCTTAATAATGAGAAGAAGTCCATCGATGGCGGAGGAGAATCTGGTCGTACTTTCCATGGCATGATGTCCTGGGTCACAAATCACCGACCGCCATTAGTCATCCTGGAAAATGTTTGCTCAGCGCCGTGGGACAGGGTGAAAGAGTATTTCGAGAAGCAGGGGTACAGCGCAGAGCACATCAAGGTGGATACGAAGCAATATTATATCCCGCATACTCGTATGCGGAAGTATCTGTTTGCTGTTGACAAGAGAGGGTCAGGCATACCCGCAAAATGGAAGGACATAGTGATGAACAAGTTGAAGCGGCCTGCTTCATCGACACTGGACGCGTTCCTTCTTCCTTCTGACGATTCTCGCATTCACCAAGCAAGACAGTTACTCGTTCAAGACGGCAGTGGCTCAGAGCCTCGAGCTGGACGCACTGACTGGACCAGATGCGAGTCGCGCCACGCACGTGCTAGGTTAGACGAAAAGTTGGGACAGAAACGACCTCTAACGAGTTGGGAGGAAGGTAAGCACTCGCCGAATCTGATCATTTCAACCCTCGCTGACGTTGCAACAGGTGGTACTTGCAGATTGCCTGATTTCGCATGGCAAGATTGGGGAATACGGCAGGTAGAACGAGTCTGGGACCTGATGGATATCAGTCTGCTTCGCTCAGCAAAAATCGGCGTTGACCCATCGTACAAAACGTTCGTAGCGCGTCTTGTATATGTCATTAAGTGACTAATTGACTGACAGTCTTGTGTGGAACCTGTCGCAAAATGTCGACCGTTCAACCGGATCGAGCAAGACTGGCATCTGCCCTTGTTTGACCCCGTCCATGATTCCATACATTACCAATCGCGGTGGGCCCATGGTTGGTGTTGAGGCACTGGCCATGCAGGGGCTCCCCATTGATAAATTGCTTCTGACGAGGGAAAGTCAAGACGAGTTAGCTGACCTCGCGGGAAATGCCATGTCGTCAACTGTTGTTGGTGCGTGCATACTCTCGGCTTTGGTCGCTGGCCAGAAGTTGCTTAAGGCTGGCGATGACACGGAGACATACGAGATGAAGAAGGATGTCGGTCATAAGAACGGCGACCAGGACATGGATGTTGACTTGGGCTCCTCTGCCACCGTTGGTCTTGAAGAACGCATCAAAGGACACGAGGACCTTGTGGAGAGACCGTTAGATCTGTCTGCCACGCAGACAGACTCGATTACCCATATCCTGAAGGACGCTCAGAAGAGTATCCGTCTTTGTCAATGCGAGGGTCGCAAGGATGTCACGACGCGTGACCTCTTGCGTTGCGTAGATTGCGGTTCGTCAAGTTGCAAGAAATGTGCAGGCCGTCCCGAGCACAGTTTCGAGCCTCTTGATGTCACTCAGTTTCCACGTCTTAGTCCTTCGACATTCGTGCGCGGGCTGAAGTCCACTCTGCCCATGTGCATCTCCCTTACCGGTGTCGATAAAGAGCTTCTTGTCAGTCTTAGAGAGACATCAGGCGTCACAATTCCAGAAAAACGCTGGAACAGCTGGTGTTCCGCTGTACTGAGGGCGACAAAATCAGAGCTTCGCTTTGTCGAACCTAAGCGTCAAGAGATCTGGTCTGCTGTCTACCAATCACCTCACGCTATTTTCGAGTTATACCTCGAGCCTAGGCAGACCGAGTGGCGCCTTTACGCGAAGCCAAGTAACGATGAACCTGCGAATGCAGAGATCCGTCGTTTACTCCAGATGCCCGTCGCTAGGTTCAGGTGCAAGAGGGATCTTTTGCAGGGATCTTGGCAATTCGCTCTTCCTGTTGCACGTGAAATCACAGTTACCATCAAGGGCAGGGGAGGCACGGTTCCTTCTTGGGAGGCTCGTCTTGGCTTATTAGATGACGAGTTCAAGGACAAGGTCGTGCACTCACAGCTTCATATCTCCATCCCCGAATCTCAGCTGTCTTATTTTGATCGTGATATTTCTGGAGCGTATGTTCTCCTCGACAAATGCGGGACAGCCAACAGCGCTTTACACAAACAGCTGCCTAAAGATGATGATGCTTCTTTGCCCCCACTTTTCATGATGCTGGATCCGACAAGATGCGGAAACCCCGCAGAAGACCCATTCGTCTTTACGACGAGTACGCGGCGATATGATTTCGGAGAATTCCGCCCCATAATCTGCAAGCTCGATCCTTCATGGAGGCAGTCGGATATCCAGGAGGAACAGCACGTCAAATGCCATGTTCCTCTTCACTGGATGAACTCGGAGTCGGTCAAGGTTCAAGTGAGTTGATGCTAACCCAACCTGTCTCTTCCCAATTTTATCTGACACTCGAATCATAGCCCCTTGAGCTCGGGAACGCATCTTTCGCTGTGCCTGGAGGCACTCTTACAGCCAGCGTTACGACTGACGCATGCGCAAGCGCCAACGCACTTCTAACGTGTACTGTACCCTTTCTTGAAAATGCGGGTCCAGAGTGGCCTCGCGGCAATTGGAGAGAGGTCGACAAGGTTCACGAGCGTGGCACTTTCAAAGCCTTGGCTTGGTTGCTGGAGCGTATACGACATGTGGATGACAATTTCGGTCATTGGCAGACTGTTCAAGTCCCAGATGACTTGTTCCACTGCCAACGTTGTGCCCCCGCCCCTCCCACTGTCAAGTGGACCAAGAACGGCAAGAAAGTTGTCGCTATTGAAGATAGCCAGGAGGCCGGGCAATACGAGAGGGACCTCAAGCTTCGTCCGAGTCCCTTCGTTACGCAGTTGAAGATGGATAACCAGGTCGGCGTGGTGAAAGTGGGGCTCAACATTGCTTCTATCTTGCACAGGGCTCTATCGCGATTGCCTACTGCGAATCGCTCTGAGCGACCGGTACTAAGCTGGCGATTGGATACTGATTTCGCTTCTTCTGTAAAGATCCAAAACCCTCCTTTCAGACTCCTCAGTAATAAGTCCGACTCAGAGCATTCACAACCTCCAAACTTTGATGAGGACAAACTTCCATTGCGTCCTGAACAACTTCGCTCCCTCACTT
Organism: Suillus luteus UH-Slu-Lm8-n1; assembly: GCA_000827255.1. NCBI lineage: Eukaryota > Fungi > Basidiomycota > Agaricomycetes > Boletales > Suillaceae > Suillus > Suillus luteus. The sequence continues at coordinate 235,638 of KN835139.1, forward strand.
GGATGATCGCTCGGGAAACGGAAAACTCCGAACCCTTCGTCGAGGAAGAGATATCGGAAGCCATCCTGGAGCCTCTGGGGTGGCGAGCAGAAGGCCGGGCACAGCGGCCTGTACACATTCGAGGTGGTGTTTTGGCAGACCAAGTCGGTTATGGGAAGACGGCAATTACTCTGGGGCTTATCGACTGTACAGCGAAGAGCGTAAAGAAGGAGTTCGAGGAGAAGGGCGATATCATTGGCAAGGTTCCTGTTCAAGCCACACTAGTCATCGTTCCTCCTCATCTCACAAGACAATGGCGCTCAGAAGCACAGAAATTCGCGCGCAACCGATTCAAGAACATTGTGGAGATCTCCACCGCCGCACAGATCAACAATCTCACCATCGAAGATGTTCAGGATGCGGACTTGGTCATCGTTGCCTCCAATCTGTTTCAGAGCTCAGTATATCTCGCCAACTTGGAAGCTTTCGCTGCCGGAGGCTCCCTACCTACTCAAGATGGGCGTTACTTCAATGTACGCATCGACATCACGCTGCAAGCCCTACGGAATCAAATTGAACGACTGAAAACTGAAGGTTCCGCGAGCGTCATGGCAAACATTCGAGACGCTCGAAAACGCGGTATGTTTGATACCTTTGCGCTGAATATAACTCAACGCCAGCAATAGAGGAGGAGTTGGAGGCGCAACTATTTGTTGTGCCAAAGCGTCTCAAGGGGAAGGCTTATCAGGCAGCTGTAAGCAAAGAGAAGCCCTCTCTGGTCAAAGTCGACAACAGCGACTCCTCGTCGGAGAGAGAGGTTTTCCCTGCCAAACCCACCTCTTCTGGCAAAATCTGCGAAGTTGTCATCACAGTGCCTCGAAAGAAGGCAAGGACGGTCGCCTCGGAGACTTCGGACGCCGAGAATTCGGATTCGCCACCCCCACGAAAGCGACTTCAACGCAAGGCTTCCAAGAAAGTCATAGTAATCGATTCAGATGACGAGGCAGAAGGTGACCAAGTTAGTGATTATGAAGACCAAGGTCCCCACGATGATCATGAGGATGATGAATCCGCTGGAGAGATTTCAGACGACGTCGATGATGTTTCGACCAAAAAGTCGTCGAAAACCAAACGACTTCCCACCAAGCCGTCACCGAAACCATCACCCCCACCGACCTCGTCATCTGAAGATGGACACTCGGTTGGAGTTTCGTCTGACGCGGAGATGAGCGATGAGGATGATGTTGGGAAGAAAGGCAATAAGGGTAAGGGTAGGCAATATGGTCTCAAGGCAGCCCCGAAGAAGAAGCCAAAGAAGAAGGCAGCCAAGAGCTCTGGCGAAGATACCGATAGTATGGATGTCGATGACCCACCTTCATCCCCTGTGTCTTCTAAAACCTCGAAAAAGCGCAAGACCACAGCTTCTGACGACAAACCTGCCAAAAAGCAGAAGCGGCGAGAGGACACCGACCCATGGAAACTCGAAACCACCGCAGTCAAAAAAGACTGGACACAAGTTCGCGCTCCACCCCTGGAAGTGTTTCACTTCTCAAGAATCGTTGTCGACGAGTATACCTACCTAAGCGGAAAGGTACACTCAATGGTCACCAAACTGACTGGCGATCGACGCTGGGTGCTATCTGGTACCCCACCTATTCACGATTTCGGCTCTGTGAAGACTATTGCTGCACATCTGAACATTCACCTGGGTATTGATGATAGTGGTGAGGGCAAGTCGGCGATGATTAAGAAACGCATCCGTGAACAGACGAGTAAGATTTTGATGACCAGGCAAGTGGGACGTGCTGACCGTTATTGCAGAGGTTGAAGAGTTCCATTCATTCCGTGAGGTACACACGCAGGAGTGGCATGCACACCGCCATAGTCTCGGTCAGGTATTCCTTGACATGTTCGTGCGGCAGGTCGGATACACTCATCGTGATCTTTGTAATTGAACTCATTTCCCACTTCAGAATATCGCAGAAATCGACGAGATACCATGCACATTCAAAATCGTCAAGGTCGTTTTGCCTGCCGCAGAACGAGCGATTTACTTGGAACTAGAACATCACCTTCGCGCCATCGATATGGTTGCCAAACGCACGAGGAAGTCGGAGAGTGACCGAGAGAAGCGCCTCAATATTGCACTTGGCGAGAGCAAGTAAGAACAAAACTTGTCCTGCTAAAACGATTGCTTGACATTCACTTTCAGGACCGCAGAGGAAGCCCTTTTGAAGCGTTGCTCTCATTTCGACCTTGAAACCAAGGATAAGGAGAATGCCATGAAAGCTTGTGAGATCATCGTCGAAGAGCGGACCGAGCAGCTGGAGGCCTGTAAGAAAGAACTGCTGAAGGAGCTCCAGAAGGCAGTCAAGAAAGAAAAGTCTATTGGCAAGCTCCCAGAAGAAAGCATGTTCCAAGAGTACGCCCGCGTTTCCAGAGATGATGGTGGCGTCGGAGACCATGAAGCTACGGAGACTATTCGGGATCTTCTCGCGAGGGCTGAAGTCCCGGTTCTATCTTCGACCTACTGGAAGAACAAGGCCAAGGGCGATATGAACCTGGCGGAGAAAACGAAGGAGGCTGTCTGGGAACATCGTGAGCAAACGCACATTATCCGTAAGCTCACGAAGGAACTCGTTGGACGCGTCCGGTCGCTTCGTTACTTTACTGTTGTGCGCGACCTGCAGAAGCAAAGAGATACACCTCCTATCGTCTCGTGTCCAGCATGCGAGCGCAGCGAGATACCCATGGACGAAGTCGCTGTCCTGTCTTCATGTGGCCACACGGGCTGCATGAAATGTGTCAAGGAAGCGGCTTTCCGAGAGGAATGTGTTTACCATCCCTCGGGTCAATGCAATGCTGCTGCTCGTGCTCTCAACATTGTCAAGGGAGAAACTCTGGGAGTTGATGATGAAGCTCGCGATGGACGCGGCAAGCACTACGGGAAGAAACTAGAGATGGTTGTAGATCTCGTCAAGTACGTGGTTCCGTTACGCTTTCGCGATCATACTAACGCTCTCTGACTTAAGGAACCAAATCCCGAAGAAGGACCGAGTTCTCATCTTCGTTCAATTCCCCGATCTCATGGCAAAAGTCGCTCATGCATTGAAGATGCACAAGATCGAGTTTCTGGAAATCAACGGTTCTGCAACCCAGAAAAGCAAGAACTTGGAGCAATTCCAGAATGACAGTAAAGAACGTGTACTTCTGCTGAACGTCATGGACGAGAGCGCCAGCGGCGCGAACTTGACGGTTGCCAACCATGGGATCTTTCTTTCCCCTCTCCTTGCCCAGAGCCAGGAGATATATGACGCTTGCGAGACCCAGGCAATTGGTCGATTGAGGAGGTATGGGCAGATCAAGCATGTCAGCATTCACCGGTTCATAACGACGGACACGATCGATGTTGAAATATTCGAGGAGAGGGCTAAGGTGAAAATCTAGAGCACGGTAACGCATTGCATATGAAACACACACAGCTTGCATACGGCAAATTGACTTACTGGACATAAGTTTGGCATATAGGACAGACATACTTACCATTTAGCATACAAATATATAGACGTCAGGAATGCCACATCTATGTACAATATATATAAATCTCCGTACTGAATTATCATTGCGACTGAAAGGCTGAACTGACGGTTGCTTTTCAATTTATTAGACATATATGAAAAGAAAAGACAAGCACTTTCATGTCAAATATATTATCTCAGACTGTCAGTGGGCCCGTAGTAGTAAAGCGCGGCGTATTAGCTCATTCGACACATTTTGGTTTCTGCTATCAGCGTCAGAATCGGATGAGGAGCGGTTTCCCGCATATATACAGCACACAAGCATAACATCATCGGCGCGGTCACCCCGAACTGGATGCTACTAGGACTTGACAAGGACAATTGAAACGCTATTGACAATCAGGTTTCTCAGGGTCACCATGACAAGGCAGCCGAAGCTTACAACTGACCCTTCTGAAATATTTCTGGCCAAAACATCCAACATATGTAAGGACGGTGAGTTTGATCCCGCGGAACCAATTCGCATGGCGCCGTAAGTGTAAACCAATATCATCATTTCGTCAAATAGGTAGCCTGGAGCCAACGACATCCCCATGTTGTCCCCATGAGGGAAACGTCAATTGATCCTGCGAAGGTTGGGAAGCGTGATAACGCTGAATAGACCAAGAACTGTGTCTGACTTGCAGGTGCGATTCCAGGCTATATGCATGGATTGGAGGTTGGTGTGCGTGACTGATTAAGAGTCTCCATCGGGTCGACACGTCTATCATGTCCCAACCTGACTTCCACAATGATGTATCATCCATCGTTGCGAAGTCAGGTTGGGACATCTACATATTGTAAGGACGGGACGTTTAATCCCGCGGAACCAATTCGTGTCGTCGCCATGTGCGCTCTCCCCCTGAACCCCTCTTCTGCTCGCCCACTTCATCAGCGGGTTCAATTGTGCTACAGAGCGCTCTGTAAGCACTCTGTAGCACTCTGTAGCGGATTACGTTTTCCTGATGTTGTGCTTTCGCCAAGGTCTGACGCTCAGACGCGCGGTGGTGGACGTGCGCACGGATGGTTTTGCGCATGGTCAATTATACACTGTCCTGTCAAGAGTCCGAAATCGACGCGATATTCGGGCGTTGTGGTCACAAGCAAATGAAGAGAGGGAGACAGCGAACGTTGTTTATCCTTCGTTACTTTTGTAGTAGTACTAGTACCAACTTAGCCAGCGTAGTTTCAAGGACCCAGCTGCTTGGGATCAATTTGAGTACTTCCATTGGGTCATTCGCGTCAACGATGCGGTGGTTACGGCCACCCGCGCGTACATCAAAGGGACGACTCTGAGCCAATGCCATTTTTATGTACCATCGAAGTGTCTTCTCGAAACAGCGTGGATCTTCCATGTCAAAATGCATGGGGCGCATATGCTCTGGGCAACGTTCGTTGGAAACAGGCGCTAGGGGATGAAGATTGATCATTCCACGGAGGACAGTTGGGTCTTACTCATGCAAAATTTCGTCGTGTTTGGAGTAAGGCCAGAAGGACTGTGGATAGGCTGGCGCAGGAGTCGGGACGGCGACATGAGTTGGAACTTCTTTGATGTTTATGCGTGAGCTGTGTGCGGAGCGCGAGAGTATTGGATATAGGGAGAGCATGGATGTTCGCGTGACCAGTGCTTGACTTGGCGCGAATACGCTCTGCCAGTCCGCCACTTCGAGTGTGGTCGTCAGAAATATGCAGTACATCCACCGAAGCTTGATCAACCATGGCATCATGCCTCTGGTTTCTGTGGGGAATGGAAGGGTAGGCTTGTTGACCACTTGCGTCCGAATCATGGGTAGGCAATTGGGGCCTGAGACTCTTTGAGTTCAAAGAAAGCGCTCTGAAACCGCTGCGAGGGAGGCCCTCGGTTGGTTCAGGTGAATGGGGAAACTTGTAGAAAAAGTATGCTGGCGAATGCATCAGGTCCATTTACGTCGATCTCGGCGTGTGTGAGACCAGCCCATGCGGAATCGTTGACGAAATCTAATTCCTTCAAGTTGCGGTTGTGGGACAGATCCGCCATGCTAATCCTGCGCAGGGTGACAGAGAGTGGTCGATATTTCATTCATGATCATATTTGCATTTGTAAATGACAAGCTCTTCGAGTGAGCGGAAGTCTTCTATCATAAAGGAGTTTTGTCGCAGTGAAAGAAATCGAGCGTGAGAGACGAGATTTTCTGGATGTATGGCTGGAGCAGGCTTCGTAGCTCGCGCGCCATAACTGGGGCAAGCCCACGGCAACCTTTTACATCGGCGGCATATTGTGGTCAATACCATGGGAGCCTGACTTGGTGTAGGCGACAAATATTCGTTTTCGGGCAGACAGTAAAGGAAGATGAATTTCGGCTGGTAAGCGCCAGATAGTTGATGAAAATCCCCTGCGCGAAGTCTTGGACTGCATGACAGTGGCCTTCTTTTCGACGAGTTGCCGATGACAATAGCTAAGATCGTTCCTGACGGCTGCAAGGCCTGAGTCCTCGCCTATAATATCTAATAACCTGCTGAAATAGATGTTTATTATTACATTCAGACGCAAATACCTCCAATACCAAGCACTTACAGGTGTCTGCGGTTCACCGATGGTAGCTGAGGCTGAAGCTGAATCGACGTTTGAGTTGAATGATGTCTACATGTTAACATGCAGACATCATTCAACTCCATTGTGGAGACGAAGGAGGCTGAGATGTTTGGAGATGGAGATGGAGATTCGGAGAAAGGAATTCTACCGTTCCGCCGACGGTCATGTCCCTATTTAAATTTGATATGAACGAGTCAGAAGCCACAGGTCCACAACAGTGTAGTGCTGCTATTGAATTCGACGGGGAATGACTCGAACTATGTGAGAATGAGTGAGAGGGAGTTCATGAAGCTTCAGAAAGTAAGGACCAACTTTTATATCTAAGTGAGTACAAAGGGAGTTCCATAAGTAGTGAGTGGCGGCGCTTCGAACCGGCACAAAGGGGATTCCATGTGTCTAGCAGAATGGCATTCCTTAAAACAGACACACCTTGCCATTGTGGTTTCTCATAGCCGATCTTAGGCAACCAGAGACCTTCGATGTCTTTCCATGTGCACAACGACTGAAGGTCACAGAACAGATTTTTTGATTGAGCTGTAACCTTTACTGTTTCCTATAGCGGTCTTGTGTTGTTGGTTAATGTTTGAGAGACGTGAAGGTACGCACGAAAATATGGTTCAAGTCAAGTCTCCTTGGCGCCTGTGACTATCCGTACCATACATACTGAAGGGCCGATCCCCTTTCGTCAAACATTTCTCCCCCACTGCGTTCTTAGCACTGACGCTCGTGTTCATGCCGACAGTAAGAAGCAACTGGAATAAGATGGCTCGATGAGTGTAGGGAAGTCAAGAGCAGTGGAGGTTAACGTCGACACATGGTTGCATCGTGCGATAGGGATGAATTTGATCGGGTACATTGTATGGATGAAAGCACGAAGTTTAACATAGAATCCGCAGCATGGTGGTGGACAACTTGAACATCTCTGATTCGTTCCAGTGGGGTCGGTTTCGTTCAGATGTGGCCTTTGCGTCACCGGCTTCGCTGAGCCGAATACCAATACAGTGAATACCATATTTACTGGAAGCAATCAGGTTCACCTGGACTCTGCAGCCAAGCGTCGGCTATGACCGACCCCACATGAGAAGCATATAGGGTAGGTTGCGCATCAATCATGATAACCAGCACCTCCTTGGTCATAGTCGTGAATTGCCTCTTGCGTTCACATTCCAAACACCGGGTGCGACAATCTTGTTAAATATCATATTACAGTGGTATCTTGCGGTACAACACACCAGGTTTCAATTACTTGCTAGACATCACATACCCGGTCGTATCCAATATTTGTTTGCCGCAGATAGAGCAAAGGCCTTTCTTATATGCGCACCCTAGGGCGGAATGAGCTCCAAATTTGCCTGGTAGTGCTGCAATACTCACCGTGGCAATACTTGGCTTTGTTCTGCGTCACAGGCTGTTTACAATCCTTGCATTTGCCCTGATACGGCTAGGAAGCATTTCCTCGATAAGTGCATGTCAAGGGAGAGCCATAACTCACTCACCTGGAATCTGTTTTTCGAGCTCCCGGGTCGGCTTAGTAGCTTGTTCTCGCCTACTCTTCGTGATCCATCCTTTACACTTTGAGACGTGGAGGTGAACGGATCTGGAGCGGCAACCTTGGACAGTTTCTAAGGAAAATCAGTGAGATGCACATTCAAAAAAAAAATGACACACTGATTCACACTTCTTGCAGACCATGGATGTCCGAGTCCGAGAGTCGTTGTACTGTCATTACAGGGACAGCCAATAGGTTGATTAGTCACACATTAGTAATCGCATTCCGATTCGTGAAGTTTTGTTGTGTCGGACTCTTACCACAAAGGATCATCATCAGGGACCTACGGTATACCTAACCTGGTTCTACTTGTCCAATTCACCAAAGCATGCGGCTGCGTCGCAGGTGTGCCATCCCACGATAGGCTGAAATAATAAGTGTTGAAGATTTCCAGGGTTGCTAACACAGTCTTTCTTTCCCTTTCTAGCCAACTTCGTTATTGTCAATAGCTACGACAGACCTTGAAAATATTACAACGATGACACCTCCACTCCATGGTTGACATGGCGAGCGTTACAAATTTCGATTCGGTCCCGCCACTTCTAATTTGTTTGAACGGACAAGGCAGTTATCGTCCGAGGGTGTGGGCGACATCGTCCGGACGATGGCTTTGGTCTACGTACTCATGCTTTGCGTCAATAAGATTTCTTTTAACTTTCCGCTTGAATCCTTCTCTACGAAATACGCTGCGCGCCCCGATGCTTTTGTCTTTCGGTCACCAGAGTCAAGCGCCTCAGGGCGGCTTTACACTATAAAGACGAAGAACAGGATGGTCACGAACATGTCAGTTGTCTGCGTGCTAGTTATGTCCCTCTTTAGCCTCTCCATTGACCCACTTTATATCATCATAGAAGAACTCGATCCTATCTCACTACTACACTTCTGCAAGGTACGATTGCCGGAGTCGCTACTCGGTGTGCGTCTACTTAATGGTTCATCAATAGAGTTCTCGATATATACATCGCATCGTCACAAAACATTCAACGTTGCTATATCGATACGAACTTGCTTTGTCCGGTATGAAAGACGGAATTGCAAGCTCTTATTCACCGCGCGCGCGGCTGGACCCGCTCCTCGGCTACAAGAAAGGATGGTTGACGTTGAACTGGACCGCACAGGACAGTTTACGTATCGATACGCCAACGATTGTTGGTGTCTCCGGAAGATTTCTCTATTACGCTAGCGAAAGCCCCCACCCCCACGCCGGGTTATTCCAGTGGTCACTTCATATCTACGAGCTGCGCTCTTACAGGACACCGCGGCTTGATAAATTACAATATTGCAAATTTAATGTGCCTTTCGAAATCCGTCAGGTCGCCATTGATGCTGCTCAGAATCTTTTGGTGCTTGCAGAACTTCGTCTCTCTTCACAGTAAGATAATTGTGGCTGGCGTCTCCGTCCGTGCTGACTAATACGCCAGGGGTGCCATAACTGCTACACTTCACTTTCTTGATATGTGGATATGCCAGCAACATCCACAGGCTCAAAACTTGCATTTTCACTTCCAAACGGACTGGTGGGGCACTTTGCCTCCAGGCCATCGCGTTTCCGTTGAACGGGTCCAGATCTATGGAATCATGGTCGGTCTGTCCGTACGTCGGGAAGTTGAAGAAGGTGAAGGAATCACGGAACTTGTTCTAGTCAACTGGCACACTGGTAATGGCCTACCAGAACGGGTAATGTGTTCCCCTAGCCTACAAGGACCCGTCAGGTTCTAAATTGCTACAGTTTACTGGTGACCTCCTTTCATTTGATATCCTCAGCGACTCGTGTTTGATGGTGCTATCCCATCCTGACGAGGACGATGAGGACGATAGCGGAGGATCCCCTTGGGAACAAAGTTCGGATGGGTTGTACCTTTACGAACATGGCAAGCGCTCCCCTCAAATCACTATCCATCATATACAGGATGGTAGAGGATTGCGCTCAGCCCGGGTAATATCTTATGATTTTCCAGAATCGTGGAAGGCGATATCATATCTGCGTATTTGTCCTAACACGTCTCTCAAGCCCAATGTCGCTCCTCCAACGGGAACTTTCTTCCACTTTGATCCGTCTCAGCGCGCAACTGTTATCCTCGTCGAGTTCCCTTCCCATTCGATACCGGCGGGATGCTCCAAGAAAGTGGCATTGGTGATGAAGGAATCGCTCTTTCAGCCACCTAGTCCTGGCGATAAGATTCTGTCATGGGAGGAATGGCAGGACCACTGCACGGTGATTCATCTGCCAGACGATTCAGAAGCACATGCCTTCGAAGTTGTTGGAAGAAAACTGGTATTTTTCCAGAGCGCTGGTGTGGTCAGTCGTCTTCACGTGCTCGACTTTAATGACTATGCGGCAGAGTGCCTGAGATCAATCGCACCGCGGTCGTCTACTTTGTCGTGTAATGGGGAACAGGATACTACCAGTCAAATCTTCAAGGCTGGCGCAACCGACTTTATTGGAACGAGCACATCAGTGCAAAGCGTCACTTGGGTTAACGCCACAGAAGATGCGGTGGTCTTATACAACGTATGTATTCTTGCCTTCTAGCTTCACTGGCCCCTAAAATTCGTTACAGGAACACGAGGGTAAAACTGACATTCGTGTTCGGACCTTCGGGAACACTCTCCAGCCAGCTGCCCCTAGCGTACCTTGATACCCATGAAATTTGTATCATTATCACCTGTTGCCTAACGATCATGCTCTTATTAACGCTGATATCTCCTGCTAATAGCTAGCTGTACTCATAGTTCTGAGTTTAGACACGACTAGATTATACTTGATATTGCGAATCTCGTTATTTCATGGCCATTTTAGGACCATCCAAACTACCCACTTTCGTCTCTCCCTTTCATCCTCGCTCTCAGCGCGTGTAACGTCCCATGGCCTTTGAACGTCATCCATAACTTCCCTCTCCACCACGCTTTCTACTTGAAGTTTGTGCATTATAACAGCATTCATGAATGATTGAAGGGTGTACCTTCCCGTATGCAGACCAGCGACAAGATGTACGCGAGCATCTGGACTGCGATTGAGACACATGCAAAGTGTGTTGATGAACTGAACGTGAGTTTCAGGATTCCACAGCGTATCAGCCGCGACGATGATATCAAAGAGCGCAGAACCTTCAGGGTTCTGCTGGGCGGGTGTGAGGAGTGGGGATATATCATTGCCCCAAGCGTAAGGGACAGTCCAGCAGCGTTCCGAAGTATATTTTCGAACGTTATCAGATAGTGTGCATATGAGTTTTTCGTCCGGATAATCACTGACTACAACAGCAGCATTGGGCGTAGTCCGTGCGATCATGATCGAAGGCAACCCAGCACCAGCACCAAGCTCCAGAACACGCAATATCTTTCGATCGTTGAAGCGATCCAACTGTAGATATTCAATATGATCTGCAATGTGAATGGAGGATTGCCAGATGGATGAAGCATGCAAAGACCAATTGCTTGCTTGCGTGTCTGGTGTCTGAAGGGTGATCTGTCTTAGTGCTGAGTCTCCTCCGTTACGTTTGATAGCGTAAGTAAATATCGATCCGGGGGCAGAGTGGGAAACTGGGATATGGTCGAAAAGAGTCTGGAGAGAAGCAGACATGATATCTTCAGGATCATCCTCTATGGTATCCCTGGTTTTGGTATTGCGCGAATAACACCCATGCGTAACATTTGTTGAAAGATTCGAAGGTGCCTGCATTGAATTATCGATCTGAAGATGCAAAGAATGGAGTAGTTCAAGATCTTGATTCTTGGTCCAGTCCTATCAGTTGTCCGAGTCGGGACTCGGCTTCGTCGACTCAAGGACAAACAACGTGAAACTACATCATTAACCCCTATCCAATCGTTTCCGCCGAACAGTCCTGTAGCGAAGATTGAGTGAAGATGCAATGGTTCATGCATGATGTTGATATGTTGATAGGATTAGATCTAGATCATTAATTACCAGTAGTTGCAGAACCTGTCGCATCAACAAGTTCGTCTTGAGGGTGCTCTGCTAAAACGTATTAACACCATTATTAAGTTAATACTTGTTCCTACAAGATGGCTGCAAGTCAGACTATAGGTACTGCAGAGAAACTTTCTTCGCACAATATGAAGATCATGTACCCTCGTACAACCCGCACTACGATCGGACCGAGCGAGGTGGATTGTTGCGTCTGATACGGGGAACTTGATTGTCAGTAGGAAATAAATGGATAGTCTCGAAGATTAGTCAATTACAGGTCTAACACTTATACCTAGAAGATGACATACCTCCTAGTAACACGCAATTTAACCTTGTACTGTGGAAAAACACAAGAAAATTAAATGGGAGAAGAAAGAACCGCATGACATCAAGGACATAAATTCTTGTTGATGACACGCGTTTGGCACGACTGTCCATGAATGGCATGAAAATTTAGGTGGGCTTGTCCACCATACGCTCAGGAGAGCACTTGAGACATATGTCGACAAATCAATTGACGCATATCAAACCCTAGATGAATGAGTTTCAAAATTCAAATAGGCCACGAAGCTTTTCAGGCCATTGGGGCAGAAATTGACCACTGTCTCCCGTAGAAAATTCGGCGCTCAGTCACAGCAGCACGAAAGTGCAAAATAAAAGTGACAATGCTCATCTAAGCACGGAATACAAATAGTTTCCCATCCCATCCACAACTTGCAATTAACCCTTCATCGTAGAGGGACCAACTACAACCAGCCGCAAACTCCGTATGAGGATCATGGACTTGAAGGAGTTTGGATCCCCCTGCGGATGGGTTGGTCGACCATCTGCATAAACCCATATCACATTAGATGTTCGAGACCTATTACAGAAATTCACCTACATCCTACACGTCATGTCATAGCTGGCTGTAGCCAAAAGGTCTGGATGGTGAGGACTCCATTGGACCTTTCTCACTGCGTATTCATGACCCGGAAGCTGGACCTCGCAAACGCCGCCTATTGTCTGAGCGCTCGGGTTGGCGCTCTGAATCATCCGACAATCCCACACCTTCACCATCTTATCAACGCCTGCGGTTGCCAGCACAAAAGGCCGATACTTATTCCAATCGAGGGAGAGCAATTCAGCGCCAGATGCAGGGACGGTCAAGACGGCAGCAGACAAGGGGTGCGTGAAGGAATTCGTGGCGGCGCCAGTGGCATAAGCGGGGGAACGAAGATCGAATATTTTCATAGTTCCATCCGTTGAACATGTAGCGAGGATATCTGGTTGATGAGGAGAGAATAGGGCCTGGTACACGCACGACAGATGCGCATGCAGAGTTGTCACTGAACGAGGCATTTCTGGTGTCCACTACAAGATATTCTCTCTAAGTAGAATTTAGTGCGAGATATTCAATATAGCTACCAGCTTGACATTTCCATCCCATGAGGAGGATGCGAACGTGTCTTTCTTGATATTCGACCAATCGACGGAGAAAACTTCACGACTGTGCTCATGCCAAGAGCGTATTGGAAAATTCTAGGTACAAAAATGAGTTTGATTGACTCGGATATGAATATGAGTTGATATTGGCATACATTTAGCAATATGTCCCATAGCTTCAGCGTTCCATCTCCCGAGCCTGTAACCAGTTGATTCTCATGAAGCTCTGACCATGCAACGTCGTATATGCCGTCCTGGGTCTCGTATCTTGATAGAAACATGAGCACCGGCTTATTAGTCGAGTCGACGGACAGACTGTTTGTCAAGTTTCACCGCAGATGAGCCACCAACTCCAGGAATCAGCGATACCATGTGTAGGCGACCATTACCCACAAGACCAAAGTTGGCAGCTGATGCGAGTGCGATGCGAGAATTGTGAAAAGGGGACCATGCCACAGAATAATGAGCAAATCCTGGCGTCTGCAGCACAGCAGGAATTGGTCGAGCAGGATTCATTTCATCTGCGGTTGAGGTTGTTAATCAAGAAACAGGTTGTGTATTCTTGTATATCTCATCCGGCTATCAAATGCGGGTACTCCGCAATCCCCTTCAGGCGAAACCGAGGCGAGACCAACAACTGACATCATGCGCGTCTCAGTGCCAACCATTATCACCAGTTCTGGAGCACCAAAACAAACAATTTCACCAGCTGCTGCGGTTGAGCGTATCGCAGGCTTCCTTGCGCCAGGAAAGGTGACGCTAATTACTGGCGCAGGTGTTAGTGTTGCCTCCGGAATCAGAGCATATCGGGGAAAAGATGGCAGATATATGAACCCCAATTATCAGTGAGTTCGTCATGCGAAGCAAGGGACCACATTAATTGTTTCTGTCTGACAGACCAATCTTTGTGCGCACTTTGCCATTCAGGCACAGAAACTTTCTCATCGACGAGCACCGTCTTAGTATCATGAACTAACTGACCAAAGTGAGAAAGGGTTCGCTTTCAGGTCAGTTGAACAAACCCCCTTGGGTTACACGGCTTCTGAACTACATACTCAACAGGCAGCGGTATTGGTATGAAATCGAATCATGTAGTGAGTCCGCCAGGTTGATGTTTTATAGGCTTCGATCATACTTGGGCTACCCCCCTGTCCGGGACGCTCTGCCCAACACTAGCCACTATGCAATTGCTGCACTCCAATACGCATCATATTTACCTCGCCTCGTAACACAAAATGTAGACGGGTTACACCACAAAGCGATCGCACACCTTTGGGAGCCAGAACATATTCAAAAGCAGGTACTTGAGCTGCACGGAACCCTCCATGTACGTTCCTGGGCCGTTTTGCATTCGCTTTCTTGTGTTCAGTGAACAATACAATAAACCAATTGTCTTGCTTGCAGCGAGTACATTGCATGCGCGGTCATACAGTTCCCAGAGGCATATTTCAAGATTGGCTTTCTGCTTCTAATCCGCGATGGAGGGAGTTTGTCGACAATTTAGAGAAGACTGGGCAAAAACTACGCACGAATCCTGATGGTGATGTGCGTCCGTCGTTCGCATATCAACTTTAATGATTGATCGCACTCGAAGGTGGAATTGGAAGGCGTTTCTTATGCCGATTTCGTGGTCCCAGGATGTCCGCAATGTACGTTGGAAGGCCAACAGAACTCTTTTGTAAGAGGCAGCGTGTTGCCATGTCTCCCGGGTCTCTGACGCAAGTAGCACAAGCCAGAGGTGATATTCTTTGGTGAATCAATACCAAGTCGGATCAGGAACCGCTCGTAAGTTGGTCGTTTTTGTTTACCCACGTTCGAATAGTGACCCCAACGCAGGTTTCATGACGTTGAAGAGTCTGAAAGGGTTTTCGTCCTCGGCACCACACTGGCAACGTATTCCGCATTCAGGTGCTTGCAATTGCCTATTATAGTGAAGTGACTATGACACTGATGATATTGTGCCCCAAGGCTGGTAAAGCGCGCATTAGAGCTGCGAAAACCGGTCATGTTGCTGAATGTAGGGCCAACGAGGGCTGACGGCCTTCCAGGTGTGGAGAAACTCGAAATATCGAGTTCCCTTGTGTTACGAGATGTAGTGCGAGCCATCCTGTGAGTTGGTCATATATCAGAAAAAATATACTGACAATTATTTAGGGGTTCTCGAGCAAGCCAAGATTCTGCGATAGTTTATCTTCTTCAGAGCGGCATTCATTCGCCACCTGCGGAAGACCACAAAGTCATATCAAGAAATACTTAGACCTGGATAAGAAGAAATGATATCCATAATAATAGCAGTGAAGATCATAGAATGCGTAGATTAATGCTGGCTACTCTGGTATGCTGGTATGGGCAAATGTGGTAGCTAGTTATATGCGTATGGTAAAGTACCGGCGATGCAAATGGAGACAACAAAGCAAGAATGAGAACACCTATAACAGATAGATGCAATACAACAATGGTACATGATATTAGGAGTGGTCTTGAGGATGTATGTCCGGAGGGGGGGAGAGGGCTGGAGTTGAGCCGCGCCCGATTATAGTTACTCGTGGAGGCTCGTCGTCGTCGTCGTCGCCATCGTCCTCATGCGTAAGATTGGTATCTACCAACCAAGCTGGAGGTCTCAAATCTGACCACGACCAAGATCGCCAGGGCCCATGATCTACCAGAGGCAAGTCCTGAAGAACCTGCGTTTAGATATTTCCCCCTGTAATTTAAAAAAATAAAATCACGTACAACTTTCATCGAGGTGTCGACGACTACCTCCTCTGGGTCAGGTGAAGACGAACTTTCTTTGAAAATGGCAGGAATTCCCCGTCGATCGTCATTGGGAGTCAAAGGAGGCGTTGGTGTGAGATTGTCGGCGTCTGTGTTAGACGATGAATCAGGGGAGATTTTCTCAATCTTGATCTGACAGATTACATGAATTCCACCAAATAGAACAGGGCTATCAAATGGACTCACTGTTTCTCTCGAAGGATGACTGGTGGCACGGGCACCTCCGACTGGTTTCTTTAAACAACGTTCGCGGTGTTTCAGCCAATGGAAGGGATCATACAGACTCTTCGGAGATAGTTTTATACGATTTCCGCAGCGTTTGCAAGTGACAAAAAGTGGGCCAAGAACCTCTGCCATCGGGTCGTCACGTAGCCTTTTCTCTCTTGCAATTTCGCCTACGGTTCGGCGAGGAGCATCTCCGCTGCTCAAAACACCTGAATGAATAACTGGCTGATCAAAGACGACAAAGACGCTCACTCATTGATGCCTTTCAAGCTAGAATCTTTCCTCGGTGACCCCCTGCGGAAGTGGTAGGAAAAGAATGAGCAGCAATGTTATTGGTTAGCGATAAATACCCACATGATTTTGATGAAGGGGGGATGAGACACTGCAGTGGGGGGAGAAGCGTATTTTCAGAGGGTATGAATATCCAATTTTCTGGAGTGTCGAGTGAGCTTTATCGGTCTGGACGGCGGTGGTGGCCACTGACTTGTAGTCTAATTCCGTGGAGGGGAAAAATTGGAAGCGTATGCCGAAGAAGTGAAGAGCTACGCAACGTTACGCGCTTGGCAATACAGAGACCTCTATATCTCAACAATTCAGACGGATGTGCGCGACAGTTAGGCGTAAGAGCGAAAGTCACGGGAAGAAAGTGGAGAGCGGGGACATACTTCGGAAATTCCCGTCGACTTGCATGCTCGTTCGCGCGTGTTTACATTTACCCCCAAGGGTCCAGACGTCCAGGAGAATAGTTGAATAGCATTATAAAAGAAAAGAAAACACAATAGATAGAGCGGGATACAACATAACTCGCACAACATACTAGCGCCAACATTTACGTAGATGGAGTACCTAAACCTTCACGGAAACCACGCACGAAAGCTTTGAAAGGTTGCATAAACCAACCCCACGGACCTGGAGCCTCATTCTCGGGCGCTTGGTAGGCCGCAGTTCTCGGACGATTCATAGGACGGTCTTCTTCAGCGTCTTCTTCGTCCCGGGCACGTTTCTCCCCAATGCGATATGGGGAGTTGCCATTAATGGCTGTGGCGTCTGTAGGCGTTGAACTCGAGGATGTAGGGGGTCTGTGTACCTCGCTTATAGGCGTTTGGGTGAAAGGCTGACCAGATGATAGAGGGAAAACACGCGAAAGTCGCGAACCAAGAGCCTTTGGGGTGGGTTGAACAATATGACTACAACCACTGTTACTTGTAAGAACGCCAATAAATTGACATTCACTCACGAAGAACACTTTGCTTTGTGCTCGTACCACTTGGTCAAATCATACTGGGCGACACCGTCCAGCTCCACATTCGTCCTGCAAAAAGCACACTCGACATGTCGAGCGGAAGACGACTTCGCTTGAGGGTCAGTCAGCAGACTGTATTTTCTCTCTGCGGTAGCCACTCGGCTGTTGGGTCTGATTAAATCGCTAGTTAGCAAGAGTGTTAAAAATCCAGAGGAAAAAAAGATCACTTACACGACACCCGAACACCGTTGTTGATGTGCGTGCCAATTTCCAAGAAGGTAGGAATGATCGATCGACAGCTTGATCCATTTCTGGCAGGATCGACAAAGAACTTCGTGTGGTTTGACCTCTTGAGCGCGGGGATCCTCTTCCAGTAAAGCTTTCCTTTCGGCGTCACTCTGCGGAGGCGACTGAGGTGAAAGCTGCTTGGTAATATCTTGACTCGATCCTGATGCCGAAACCTCTCCTTCGGGTTTTTCTACTTCGGTCTTTATTATGTGACTCCTGTTAACAAGATAAGTGGGTTTTGATTTTTTAGAGTGTAAATCGACTAACTTCTTCGAAACAGGGGACCGTGGGTCACATCTCCGTCGATGGATCTCCCAAGGACGAACAGTATACGTCTGTCTCTTGCCAAGGTTGATCCATTTATCGCATCGAGCACAATGAGCTCGGTGCGCCTCCATATCATCACATTGTGGCTGGTCTTCGAAATACTGAATACGCTCGGATTCAGACCGGCGAATTCGACCTCCGGCAGATGATTCTGCAATTGAAGAGGTTTCATCTGCGTCGTCATCTGGAGTGTCGGGGCATCTGGTCAACCAGTACGGTGAGTGATAATTAAACGCCAAGGAACCCAAAATACGTACTCAACTTTAGGGGCAGGGGAACTCTTATCCAATGACTTCGCACGAACAGAAAGGACAGATGGGCTCTCATGACGGATGGAATGATTCAAGGATACCATTGATGAAGCGCGACTACGAGATCCCCTGACTTTACTGACAGGCTTGGCAGAAAGTATCTGACTCTCTTGGGAATTGCGGGGGGAATGTGGTGGCGAAAGTCCAGGGAGACTAAATAGCATATACAGACAATCATGAATCATAGATGTGCAATTCTAAATTCTGGACTCACGAAACCTCAACCTTTTTGGGGGTGGCTTTCGGTTCAGATAGCTAATCCATCATCAATTGACAAATCCAGCTTGAACAAATTGACTTACAGATGTTTCTTGGGGGTCAATAGTTGCGACACTTTGATGTGTGTCCGATTCTTCAACTGACGTGTCTCTGCCGAAACGTAAGCTCGTTTAACGCGTCCAGTATGTTTGATGGCGTACTCTACAGTGTTCGGAACACTTCTCTTCTTCTGGGAAGACTTATCAGAGAACTATTCGCGTGGCGTCGCGTGAAATAACGCGCTGACCTTGGCCTTGCCGGCGTATTTGATCTTGGATGATCCAACCTTTGGTCTAAGTGCCATGTCAGCGGGAAAAGTATGGAATGCCTATATTTAAAAACAACCTCTCCGGGGATGATTTCAGGATATTGCTCATGGTAAAAGAATGTATCAGATCAGCGGATAAAGAAATAGGAATATACGGGACGAGGACAATGAACTCCACTTGGTGGTATCACTCTAAGTTTCGGTGCCAAGCATGTACAAATAAACTTATCAACAAGTTCCTGCCAAAGTTCCTGCACGAATTCGGAAATGTGCCTCAAAGGAGTGAGTTGGAGGCATTAAAGCTTACAGAACTACAGTACGATATTCTAGGTATCACTTTGAAAAGCGAGGCTAAACTTACAACCGTCCTGTTCAAAATGTTCAAAATTTACAGAGTATCTATTTACCCGCCCGACTTTGAAAAGTCACTTGGACCCGTAAGTAATGGGTCGTAACGTTCTGAAGAAATGTTGGGTTGAGGACCGTTGATAGGAGAGTCGACTATAGGATAAAAAGATCCGACAGGACGAGGTAGCCCAGGTACGTGTAAGGGCCCAATGTCATGGTTTGATTGCGCCAGCAAATGATATGGTATGGGACCATAGACTTGGCTTGGGAAAGGCAGAGGTCCCATCATCATGGAGGAATGTTGAACTTGAATTGGCGTTGGAAGGGGAGGCTGCATACTCCCCATTGCGATTGCTGCTGAAGATGGTGATTGTGAGGTACAGAGTAACGTTCTATTGGATGGTCGGCGTACCATCGCTGTCCGATCCTTCACCGAGATGTGGGCATCCGCCACTAACGCCTTGCTGAGTGCAGATTTGACAGATGCGATCGATACACTGGTACCCCTTACGCACACAATGTACGCATGGCCTAACGGTCGTTAACCGATGAGCATACGCAAACCAGCGGCATCAAAGCCACCCACCTCACACCTTCGCATCTCACCTTATCGCGTCTATGTGGTTGTTGAAGTGAGATTCTAGATCGTAGTTGATGACTTACCTGCAAAATACACACGCCTAAAAAGATGGCATCAGAAAATGTATACATACTCCAAACTAAAACTGACCGCTTTAACACGGGTACCATGACCCCTGCCCTTCCTCTGAACGCTGATACACTCCTTGCCACATTCAACGCATTGCCTGCACGGACGTGCGTCTTCGCATTTCTTATTGTCTTGCCTGCAACCTTCGCAACGAAGCTTGACAAGTTTAGGTCCTTTTCCCACATGGACACACTCTTCTCCCCTTGCAATGCATCGAGAGCAAGGTCGCTGATCATCACACTAGACGCAAGGCAGGTTAAAATCGCGTCCACAGCCACAGCACAAGCTAACCTTCTTATTGTCTCTACGACAGTTCTGGCAAGCTAGTTTTGCACGGTCGGGTTTTGAGCGATGCGGCCCGCGGAGAACTAAGACGGGAGGAGGTTCTGCACGCAATACCGGATGGTGATGGCCTTCAGTGCACTCTACCTGCTCTTCTCGGCACCTGAGGCAAGGCTTTCCGCCTTCACAGCGTGCGCGGGCTTTACGACAGTTCTCACACCCAGCAACACATTGCTCGATAGTGTACCCTTTCTTGACGCAACCTCCACACGGCCTAATCGATCATGAAAACATTGATTCATAAATTAATCGGAAGTGAATCAGAATAGAGGCACAGCCTACTTTTGGCCATCGCAGCGTATTTTGTCGCGCCTGCAGGGAAAGAATATTAGGACACGAGGGGGTGCCCCTCAATGACGAGATGGTTACCTGCAACTAGCACATGCCTAGCGATATTCTTGATAAGCTAACATTAAAAGGGAGCGTGAACGTTAAGCACAAACCTTGACTGCTCTTCTTGGCCACGCTGTCGTGATGATGTCGGATATCGGGACTGGCGGCTGCTGCTGCTGGGAATCCATCGGTCTGCAGGATGTGGTCAGTTAACAAAAGGTGTGTGTGTGTGAACATATCCCCTTTTCGATGGAGTTAAACTCTTATGTAAGTGGACCTATTCTTTGTGGCCGACGTGATCGACCATCTTTTAAGCGTAATCAATTCAGTGGACCACGAAACAGCACATTCTACTACAAGTCCAATGTAATTTGTATGATGAGTCTAATCATGAATCAGTCTTAAGTAGTACAGATGCCTGATCACGGAGTCCTGGGCCCCTAAATTCTCCAAATGCACAAATAAGAAAGCGACTAGCCCGTCATGTACAACAAGAGAACAATACTGTCAAAGAAAAAGACAACAAGGACGATTGATACAAATGGCGAGTAACAAAGTAGGGGGAAAATACAGGATCGACGCCGGGTGTTCACTGGTAAACGGCGACGTAGTTGATGACCCATTTGGCATCTACAACAGAAAATTGAGCGTTGTGAAATGAATGAGCATCCAGCCGAAACTTACCGACATAGTTAGAAGCATCGGCAACCATATCCGTGCACTTTCCTGAGCATCCAGAACTGGAGTAAGCATCACCCCCTGCCCAATTACCGCAGATGGTTGTGTCAATGACCATCTGGTGTTCATAGAAGTTGTCTGTTATGTCGCACGTTTTCTCGGACCAGAAACCAGATGGAGTGCCCCAAGTAGAGGGTGTGGGTGCTTGGGCCGTGAGGTCGTCAGGGATATCAGCCCGAGCGAAGTGCCACATTGCCATGCCGGTGGAATTGTCCCATAGAAGCGCAAAGACACCACCATCTGCATCGTTGAAGCCATACGCAAATGACCTGCCCGGGGGACCGTTATGTTTGGAATGATGAACAAGGGAGAGATACAAACGTTGAGCTACTATCCATGATGCTGCAGCCCGAGTCATCAGACTCGGTGCTGTAACAGTTGCTCGAGAGGACAGAACCTGTATACTCATCAGAATCATCTGTATCGATGGTGCAGGTGTTGCTTGTGCCGCTATGAAGCGTCATCTGATTCTTCGCCTGGTCATTGATACCCTCAACAATGTCAATTTCACCCCCGTATGGCCAGTCTGGTCCAACGGTCCAAAAACTAGGCCAAGTAGAACAGCCAACAGGCATTTTGGAAGCGTCTAAGACAAAGAGTCCGCCAGTGTAGCTCTTCGAAGACGAGATACGAACACTGCAACTGTGGTGAGGCGCTAATATTATATAAATGATGACTGTGTTTACGCACGCGTCACGCTTGCCACCGGCAGCAACAGTGCTAGTCGAATCAATTGCTAGAACAATCGGGGACGAGGAAGAGGATGAAGAGGAGGCGCTGTCGGTATCACCGTTATCATTATCATTATCATTGTCATTGTCATTGTCCGAGTCAGAGGTGCCATTGACATATGCAAGCCCCTTAGACTGTGCGTCCGATTTGCTTTGGTAAATGACATTCCCACCACTGGGGTCCGAGCCAGTATAGAAGTCCCAGTCACTAGATAGGTAGAAGAGCATTAGCCGAGTTGCAAGTTAAAAATAGCGAAATGGCACGCACTTAAAGAAATCATCCCCCTGATAATAGTCTTGAATGGAGTAGGTCTTAGCAGTACGGCTGTAACGCAAGGGCGAGTGTTGGCGAGCACCAACCAGAATGGTCAATGAGAGCGTCGCTAGATAGACTTTGTAGAGAGAACGCATTGTGCGATGTAATGTAAGCACAAGCAGTCGTAAAAATGAAACAGTAGAGGGGGGGAAATAGTGCAACACTGACAGTAAGTGCTTTAGCCATGGGGTTTTATTGTGTTCGATACACGGAAAATGACGTTCACCCACCTCGTTGCCTCGGGCAGTACTCCATTACCTTGCTCCGGCTAGCCTCTCCTAGCCAGACGAATAAATCAGTTGTTCGCGTCGGTCATCGAAGTTCGGGACCCTATCTTATCGCGGCCCTGATTCATCTCATTTTGGCCTTAATGCAAATCACCTCTTTTTACTCGAGAATTGCTTGGCCTTCTCTCCTCGTCCATCTTTGTCAATGCAGCTTTATGGCCTGCAATGGCAACCCTGTAAATAAAAGGAGTCAAAACATGTAGTAGTGCTGAAACTGAAGTGCTGGCCAAACGAGTCTAGAACTCGAGCTCAAACTCTGCAGAGCTCTATCTCCGCGGCGCCAAAATAGCTAGAATTAGACGGTTTTGTACTCCCCTAAAGTCCGGGCTGTGTTCATCAGGGTCGGCAAGTTCAAAGGATGGGATAGTAAGGCGTCAATGCTCTGAAATTCCGTTTGAACGTTGACATACAAATAACTCACTGCCTCCATTGCATGGTACATTGGTACATTACGGCGTCGTATGATATGTTCCTAACTCGCATTTTAGTGATTGATATTCGAACTGCCGACTCACATAATCTCACAAATTCTGCCATGTAGGCAGCATCTGCCTAGTAGCTGAACCACCAGTTGGCAGAGCAGCAGCAGCAATAGAATCTACTAGTAGCCGGAAGAAACCGAGCAGCGAATCAAACGTACGTGATGATCGTAATGGGAGTTGTGTTGTGGGCAGAAGTCTGCCATTCTGCCATCCGTTTTGGCAGAAGAACGTCATCACGAGATGCATCAATCTTCCACAGTCGCATCGTACGAATAACCCCCGAGATTATCGTGTGCAGACGCCAGTGGCCCAGCTCATGATACAGAAGTTCCTCTCCCTCGAGCTCCAATTCCAAGAGTTGGCAAATACTTTGAAGTCAACGCAAAGAAAGCGCATGACATGAACATTAAAAATGCGTATTCAGGCAGTAATGAGCTGACCAGTACGACTGACTCTCGAAGGACCAAGTTGCCAGACTAATTGGAAGTGCCACTGAGTTGTGGTTTTTAGAAACTAGAATACCCTCGGAAATCATCGGCTCGGCGTCACGTGCGCCAGACACATCTTCTACTCTCACCGTGACTGTGCAGCGTGCGCTAATATTTATACCAGCTAAGAATATGCCCATATCTCCGTTCTCTGCTCGTTCTCGTCATTTTAAGGGTGAAGACGCGTGTCCCGTGGCGCCCAGGAAGATAGTTGCCGATAGCCAGAGCAACTTGAAGGAGCCAAAGTGTATTTGGACACCGGCAGATGAAATGGCACGCCTCATCTCCTACATCAAGATCTACCATGCCAAGGGTGGCGATCCGTCAGCGACCACATTGTCCAGTGGAGGTCCTTTCCTGTTGTAATTGAATTCACCTAACATTCAGCAAGCGTTGAACAACTCTGCCTATGGATTCAACGCGACATTGAGCAGGCCCAAACCTGTCATGCAGATATAATGCTGCAAACTATCCTGCGGCGTGCTTCTCGCGATCGCGAGATTCGTGACCAACCTCAGGCTGACTTCTTGCGAAGGTGTCTCACGGCCATGCGAATCCTACGAGTTTGCAATGGATGTGCCAAAGGCGCCACTCTTTCGCTGATTGGGTGCTTTTACAAACACATTGCCACAGATCGAAGCTACCAATACGTGCTTGTTGAAGGACTCATTGGCCTGGACATGCATCTGTCGCAGAATGATGAATTCATCTTCTGAGACCACCAGGACAAGACATCGATACTTGTAAGCGTCAGGCAAAAGTCAGGCATTCAAGTTTTTATTTCCTTCAATCCAGAGAGTTTCACCTGATAATGAATTTATTACTGTACCTGATGCATTCGAAAACGACGAATTATGATAGCACAAACTTGAGAATTCGGCAATGTCTAATATAGAACGACAGTAAAACACCAATAAATGGTAGAGGCGATGTCTACTGATAGACAGCGACGTAATTGATGACCCACTTAGCATCTACAACGGAACAATGAGCAATGAGGAGGGATTCAACATCCGATGAACACTTACCGACGTAATTAGTGGCATTTGCAACCATATCTGTGCACTTTCCTGAGCATCCAGATTTTGAGTAGGCATCACCACCTGCCCAGTTACCACAGATGGTTGTGTCAATGACCATCTGCTGGTCGTAGAAGTTGTCTGTTATGTCGCAAGTTTTTGCAGACCAGAAACCAGATGGAGTGCCCCAAGTAGAAGGCGTAGGTACTTGGGCCGTGAGGTCGTCAGGGATGTCAGCCCGAGCGAAATGCCACATTGACATGCCAGTGGAATTGTCCCATAGAAGCGCAAAGACACCACCACCTGCATCGTTGAAGCCATACGCAAAAGACCTGCCCCGGAGACCATTAGGTTGGGAGCGATGAACGAGGAAGACATACTAACGTTGAGCTATTATCCATGATGCTGCAGCCCGAGTCCGAGGTCTCAGTGCTGTAACAGTTGCTCGAGAGGACAGAGCCTGTAAACTCATCAGAATCGTCCGTATCGATAGTGCAGGTGTGATTTGTGCCACTATGAAGCGTCATCTGATTTTTCGCCTGGTCATTGATACCCTCGACAATGTCAATTTCACCCCCATATGGCCAGTTCGGTCCAACAGTCCAGAAACTAGGCCATGTAGAACAGCCGACGGGCATTTTGGAGGCATCCATGACAAAGAGACCGCCATTGTAGCTGTTTTGAGATGTGATACGAACACTGTGGCTGTGGTTAAGTGCATAAATTACAGTGAAGATGGTTGTTACACACGAGTCACGATCGCCGCCAGCAGCAACAGTGCTGGTTGAATCAACTGCAAGGACTGTCGAGTAGTCAGAGTCATTGACATAGGCAAGTCCCTTAGACTGCGCGGCTGACTTGTTTTGGTAGATGACATTTCCACCAGTGGGGTCTGAGCCAGTATAGAAGTCCCAGTCACTAAATAGATGGAAGATCATTAGCTGGGTTACAAGTAAGAACTATGCAAGTGGCACGTGCTCGAAGAAACCATCCCCCACGTATAAGTCTTGAATCGTGTAAACTTTGTCAGTCGACGTATTGATAGGGCGGAAGTGACGTCGGGGTGAGTGAGCACCAACCAGGGTGGTCGTCGCTAGAACGAGCTTATAGAAAGAATGCATCGCACAGGGCAAACAAGAAAAGCTAGGCAGTCGTTCGAAACAACAAAACTACAGTGAAACAAAAGGGGGATACTTGATGCAACATTGATGATAACGTTTGCTATGGAGTTTTATTCTGGTTGTAACCTCGTTGCTTCACGGAGGCACACTCCATTATTTCGCTTCGCCTAGCTTCTCATAAGCAGTCCGATCAAAGGAAGATCTTGTTCCTTGGTATTCGCGTCGGCCACCTTCGGGATCTTATCATACCAGCCTGATGAATCTCGGCGCCTTGTCCTCAATCTAGTCACCACCGCTCGTATCCCGGGATTCGATTGGTCATCCCTCCTCATCGAGAAATTGCCGTTTCATAGATTGCAGCCCTGGAAACAACGGAGTCAAAAGATTCACGGCTAAAATGCTGGCTGAAAAAGTTTGCTTAGTCCTCGAAGCTCAAGCGCTATAAAGCATTATCACCGCGGCGCCAAAGTAGCTCAAATTAGATGGTTTTCACTTCCCGAAAACCTGGGCTGGTTTGGGAAGTACCAATAATCATGGAGTGAGGCGCGAATACTGAAATCTATTTTGAATAAAATTAGCCACCAAAGACCGCACTACGTCTACTGTACGGCCCTGCGTCGTATGATTTGGTCCTAACTCGTGTTTTAGTCGTTTGATTTTGAATTGTCGAGACGGACATTACATCACAGGTTTTGCCAAGCAGCATTATGTATGCCGCATCTGCTTGGCAGAGCCATCAAACAAGTTGAGAGAGCGGCAGCCTTTTGTCGACTTATCAGTAAAATCCAGAGGCTTGAATGGAACCGAACTGTAAACATCGTGATAATCGTAACGACGACAACTGAGCGGATAGAAGGCCACTGTGAGAGACTGAACGCATCTTCCACATGCCCAGGTATAAATAAGTATTTCCAGGTGGCATGTTGTATTGTGTGGGCGGCAGTTTCATGAATCAGTGACTTCTTGGATATTCGGGGAATGGTCTGAAAATTAACATTCAAAACGCGCAAGGACGCTGACAAGAGAAGTAGATTCAAGATCCTCCTGTCGAATTGCGGTCGATGGCGAAGTCAATGAGGGTACCGAAAGGACGTTCATTCGAGTGGTGAACGAGTCAGTGTAACCGTGACGACTGAGGACAATAATGACCGAGAAGGCTAAGTAGTCGAGCCTTACAAGGCACCAGGGCACGGGCATACCGGGAGGTGGAATAAAAAGATCGACAAACTGAGGATATCAGTGCGCGGTGTTTGAGGAGTCCGTTAACCACTGACCTCTTGAAATTGAATATGAATTTTGAGATCAAGATTGCAACGCTTGTTCGCCACCGGCGCTATGCGCACTGCACAGGAATGAAATAATCGAGGTCCTCGTGTCCATCATATGAATCTGAACACTTCCGATGGAACGTGCAAGCTGAAACAAGAATGTAGGTAATTTACCGTTAGGTTGCAACGTGACAGTTACGTTGATGTTCAGAGGATCAACCAGATGGGACTAACCTCCTTCATAATGTAAGCACATAGCAATGGCTACGTTGCTGAGAGGATGATCAACGGACAAGCGGAAATCTTTAGAGTTAGCCTTATGCGACATGACAATCGCGGGTCGGGATTTGAAATCATCTCGCTGGTAGACTGGCAGCCTCCCCACAGAACACGTGCAATGTGCATGATTGATACAACATGCAAGCCTCAAGCATAGCGATGTATTCCGAGTAACTGGATCTAATCATTCGTAAGTAGTTCATGGATGTTGTATCACCAATTCCTCGAAATGTACGGTAAGTAAGAAAGCGACCAGCGCAGCATATATATTCTAACAGCCCAACTAACTGATCCTCCCAATAAACAAAAAAATTCTAGATGCAAATGACGATGTGCTGAAAGCAGGGTATGATGCAGATATGATGCAATGCAATGCAAATAATAAAGGTTTAAGGCGAACGTTCACTGGTAGACGGCAACGTAGTTGATAACCCACTTGGCATCTGCAACAGCATCAAAGAACAATGAGCGGTGCGGCATGAACAAATAGCTTAAGAAACTTACCGACATAGTTGGTAGCGTTGGCGACCATATCTGAGCACGTTCCTGGGCATCCAGAACTGGAGTAGGCACTACCACCAGCCCAGTTGCCGCAGATAGTAGTGTCAATGACCATCTGGTGGTCGTAAAAGTTGGCTGATATATCACAACTTTGTGCAGACCAGAAACCAGCTGGAGTGGTCCAAGTGGAAGGATTGGGCGATTGGGCTATGAGATCTGCAGGGATGTCGGCACGAGCGAAGTGCCACATCGACATGCCAGAGGAGTTGTCCCAAAGTAGTGCAAAGACACCACCCTCCGCGTTATTGAAGCCATATCCAAAAGACCTGTCACAAGGACACATTAAGTCCCAACTGACGCATGAGAAAGAGATGTGATGCAAACCTTGTGTCTGTGTCCTCGACGCCGCAGCCTGCGTCCGCATTCTGGGTGCTGTAACAGTTGGTCCCAAGGACCTGGCCAGTAAAGTGATCGGTACTACTATTGGACTTTGCAATAGAGCAGCTTTGGCTCGTGCCACTATGAAGCGTCATTTGGTTTGTCGCCTGGTTATTCACGCCCTCAATAATATCGATTTCACCCGCCGAGGGCCAGTTCGGGCCAACGGTCCAGAAACTGGGCCACGTAGAACAGCCGACAGGCATATTAGAAGCATCAATGACAAAGAGACCGCTGTTGTAGCTCTTCTGAGATGTGATACGAACACTGCGTTGGTGATGAATATTCATAAATCATAATGGACACGAGTACTACGCACGAGTCGCGCTTGCCGCCGGAAGCAACAGTGCTGGTTGAATCAACCGCAAGAACCGTCGAATTATCGCAGTCATTGACATACGCAAGTCCCTTGGACTGCGCGTCGGATTTGCTTTGGTAGTTGACATTGCCACCAGTGGGGTCCGTACCAGTGAAAAAGTCCCATTCACTAGATGGGTGATCAACTGAGTTCCGCATCGAAACAGTATATATGAAAAGTGGAACGCACTTCATGAAATCTTGTCCCTGATAAAGATCTTGAATGGTGTAGGTTTTGTTGGAAGATTGTCTACGGACAGGAGTACGGCGGTGACGCGAGTGCGCGCGCGACTGCCGGTGAGCACCAACCAGGGTGGTCAACGAGAGAGCAGCTAGGAAGAGCTTAGAGAGAGCGTGCATCGTCAGCAAAGGAAAGTAAGGGTAAGCAGTCGTTAAAAGGATTGAAAGAAAGGATTGAAAGAGCAGTTAAATTTAAAGAGGAAGGTGTGGAAAGTGGACTAAAGAAACGCTGATCAAGCGTTCAAGGAGTTTATAGCATCGAAAGTGAGAGGCTCACGAACCTCGTTGCTGAGAGCTGCCACACTGCCGCATTACCTTGGGACTGCCTCGGCTGCACTCGGCGACCTTATGATATATCGGGCCCCAATTACGCTAAACAGTCCTTTTGTCCTCAATCATTGTATTCCAAGACTGGTTAGTCAATCTCTCTTGTGTCGACGTTTGCAGCTTCAAAGCGTGCAAAGGAGATGGTGTAAACCAGAAGAGCGACACGCACCAACATTGTGCTGAAAACTGAAGTGTGCTGAAGACTGATTTAAGCTCAGAAGACCTCCCCGTCCAAATATGGTAGATCTAAGCATTGAACACATGTGACATTCGCACGGTATCGGAAATTGCTCTCCAAAGAACGTTCCGGGCAGAACTTGAACGGTTTTTTTTGTTCTTCAGGTACATACCAAACGTGCAGAGAGACATTGGTGCACCGCAAAGGTGTAAGCCGTTCATGGCAAAGAGAATCTCACAGAAGTCGGTTCAAGGATGACCAGATGGGTCTCATAATCTGAATGAATCTATCTGCGCCAATTGCTCGCGAAGGCATCTCACAATTGCGCACCATATGGATAACTGGACGCTTAACCCCACTGTGATTAACACTATCTTAATCAGTGGCGATCTAACTCCATTGAATTCCCC
The DNA here is from genome assembly GCA_000827255.1 of Suillus luteus UH-Slu-Lm8-n1. NCBI lineage: Eukaryota > Fungi > Basidiomycota > Agaricomycetes > Boletales > Suillaceae > Suillus > Suillus luteus. The sequence goes on from KN835139.1 coordinate 265,255, forward strand.
AAAACACGAGCCGGCTTATCCAGACCTGCTCGCTCCCCATGGTCATAGAGGTCCACCATGTTGGCTACATGCCTAATTGTGGCCTGTTTAACATGTATGAACATGAAAGCATAGTGTTCGGATGGCGGTGACTACTTACCATAATTCGTATGCTTCCCGGACATCTTAATGTTACAGACGGTCATTAAAATCCTAAGAGTGTACCACGAATTAGTCTGTTTCGTTGTCAACAGGAGCTGAACATCCTTACAGATGTAAATGTGATCATGAGGGATTGATGCCAACGTTACTGGTAAACGGCGACATAGTTGATGACCCACTTGGCATCTAAAACGAAACGGAACGCTGAGAGGGTGAAATGGTTCGGCATCCCGTCAAACTTACCAACATAGTTAGTAGCATTGGCGACCATATCAGAACACGTTCCTGGGCATCCAGATCGGGCGTAGGCGCTACCACCTGCCCACTCGCCGCAGATGGTAGTATCGATTATCATCTTCTGATCATAAAAGTTGGTCGTCATGTCGCAGTTTTGCGAAGACCAGAATCCGGCTGGAGTGCCCCATGTGGAAGGCTGGGGCTTTTGGGCTATGAGATCCGCAGGGATGTTAACACGAGCGAAGTGCCACATTGACATGCCAGTGGAGTCGTCCCATAGAAGTGCAAAGACACCGCCCTCTGCATTGTTGAAACCATACGCAAAAGACCTATCATGCAGAAACATTAGATCCCTATTAGCACATCAGAAAGATATAAGTGCGGTACAAACCTTGTGTCCGTGTCTACGATGCCGCAGCCCGAGTCTGCGTGTTTGGCGCTGTGACAGTTGGTCCCCAAGATCTGGCCCGTGAACTGCTGGGTGCCATTTATCTGTTCGTTGATGCATGTCTGGTTCGTGCCGGTATGAAGCGTCATCTGGTTTAAGGCCTGATTGTTTACACCCTCGACAATGTCGATTTCGCCCCCCATAGGCCAGTTCGGGCCAACGGTCCAGAAACTTGGCCACGTAGAACAACCTACAGGCATGAAGGAGGCGTCGAAGATAAAAAGACCGCCATCGTAGCTTTTCTCAGATATGATACGGACGCTGCAACTGTAATGAGGCTCAGAGATACGATGAACACGGTCTTTACGCACGAAGCACGCTTGCCGCCAGCAGCAACGGTGCTAGTTGAATCAACTGCAAGAACCAACGAGTTGTCGCAGGGGTTGACATAAGCAAGTCCCTTGGACTGCGCGTCCGATTGGCTTTGGTAGATGACATTTCCACCAGTAGGATCCGCGCCAACTTCGAAAGTCCAGTCACTGGATGGATAGAAGACAATTAGCCAAGACACAGATTGAAAATAGATAGGCGGTACGTCCTTGAAAAAATCTTCCCCCTGATACAAGTCTTCTATCATGTAAGTTTTGCCAACAGGTTGACTGCGAGCAACAGTGCGGCGGTGGTGCGAGTACCAGTAACGGCCACCATCAACCATGACGGTGAACGGGAGAGCGGCTAGAAACAACTTGGAGAAAGAGTGCATGGGGGACTGCAACACCAGTGAATGAACGTTGGAAACCTAAGGGAGGAAATTCGGTGCAAAGTGGGTGGGTTGGCCATACTAGTGAGGTCTTATCCTGGTTAACATTGAACCCGAATTTCAGTGGCATTCACGGCTCGGAACCTTCTTCAAGTTGCACCGGACTGGACACCATCGATGTCGGCAGCCTGACTACATCTCGGATCCGCTCAATCTCACAAGTTTCCTGTCCTCACAATCATTCCGGGACTAGTCGGACATCCTCCCCTTGCCGATGTTTGCAGCAAGTTCAAACATAGCCTGCGATGGTGAAACTGTAAATAAGAAGAGTCAAAACAAAGTTTTACTGAAACTGTGCTAGCTGAAGAGTTTACCGGAGCTCTATCACCGCAGTCCTCAAGCTTTAAGGTTGAAGTGGCTCGAATTGTCCCAAGCATTGCAGCGTTAGCTATGGTAGCGCTTGGCCGCGACAGCCCTCGATCGTCAGACACTATTAGACAAGATGTGAATCACAGATAAACAGTACAGGTGCTGGCCACTGTTTCTGACGCAGACCCACTAGCTAAGTTGTGCATGTGATCCTGCACGATGTTTGTTCTGTGTTTGGACTGATTTTCTCCCTTAGCACGCTCGTACCGTACCGCGGAATCCCATACGCTCATCTACGTTATCGTCGTCTGACAGATCTTATGTTGTCTACGGTGACAACCTTCCACTGTGACGGCACGGGCATCGCGAATAAGACTAGTCATCTCAGCCTTACTTCATCGGTGTAATTGAATGGGCGCTCAGCCAAGTCATGGGTCTAGGTAAGTTACAGCAACACGCCGGTCCTCTCGATCTGATCTATTACCTTCCTGACACCATGGCCAGTGTAGCTACGCAGTACCCACCATCAGCTGGTGTCTGGTTCCAGAATTTACGGAACAGCGTAGATCCCTCATAACAGACTCAGAGAGCTCGGAAAGTCCAATCTGGGTTGCGCTATAACTGCGGCACTGGCTATCGACATCCAGAGGCATTTCCGAGGGGTATTGGGGCTGACATGTGACAATAACGTCTATTTCCGTGAGCGCTTCTCCCTCAAACTGGACATAAGTTCTGTGAGCGAACAGCCCACCTACCCGCACGATGACTTTTCTTGGAGACCTTCTATCAATGACTCAAAGCACCTGTGTCTTTCTCTGTGTATCTCTTTCCTCGCCTGGAAGTGGTAGTGGCCGAAACGTAAATATGGACTCGGAAGTGCACTCTACTAGGTGTAAAGTGCCGTAACCCAATTCTCAAGCCACACGACAGAAAGGATATAGAAGACGCACTATTATAGGCAGCCTCTAGATTTTCTGATATTTCTCGAGGCCGACCCTACCTTTGCAACCTGACCACCGATGACAACGATTATGGTCGCATCCGTCGAAAGTCCGGCAAGTACATGTGCCGAGATCTCCACAGCATTCATTTGTCGTGGATTCGCATTCACGCCGAAGTTCAGAAACGATTCATTGGCGGTCTTGCGAAGGTTCCTTCACGGAGACCTTTCGTCGATGTCCTAGTCAAAGAGTATCTCGATGGGATAGCAATGTTTGCTTGGGCCAACTAGAATTTCTTGAAGTTACGAAGGCCACAGATTTTCCATTGGTATGCGCCATCACTTGATCCGATTGAAATCACAGATTTTTTGGCACCAGACGCCCGGAAATACAGCAAACTAAACTTGTCCCGGAGCCTTCTTGTACCGGACTGCCATCGTCAACTTTACTATATCTCGGCCCCCGCCTTGATCTCATTTTTTCCTGTCCTCGTTTCCGGGACTGGTTGGCCATCCCCCCTTGCGGATAAATCTGCGGCTTCATAACTCGGTCAAAGCTTACGATGTTGTCAATAACACGAGTTAAACGAAAACATTCCTGAAACTGATCTAGCTGGAGAGTTTACCTGAAGCTCTATCATCACTGTGGCCGGTTTGCGGGTTTGCGCAACCCCCAAAGTCCAAACATTCAGTCTGTCAGCGATCGAGTGGCGCACTAGCGTCTGAAACGCTTCAGCAACCTAACTCGGTCCCGACCAGTTTTGTCCTGCCCAACCCCTTTGTATTCCGGGACAGCGGTCGGCTGCCATATGTTCTGCTTGTCGGTTGTGGGACTAAGAAGCTTGTAATGGCCCTTTGAGAGTTTGACGGTTTACACGGTACAATTTTCAATTTGTATACTAGCTGTACGGAGATGGTTGTTACATTCCATTTTGCCAAGCGGCACTGGTGGCGCCTCTTTGCCGGCACAATTGCCACCTGCTGCTATCGCAAACGCTCCGCTCGGCAGCTTTCGAAACCACCACAATGATATTACCATCGCCGGCGCATCACTACTTCCCTGTGCTTGTGTATGTGCAAATGTTATGCCTGTGGAGCCAAACCTTCTTCAACGACAAAGACCGCTGAGTGCAACTGAGGTTGTCCTTGTTTCGCTCAGCCGAAAGCACCAAGTCAGGTGTGTAAGTCATCACCTGACGTGGAACAAGACTCAGATGAGCAAGACATGTTCACCAAGTACACCATTGGTATAGTGTATTCAAGCTATGCCGCAGCGCAGCATTGATTTTGCCAGTGCATCCAACTCTTGGAGCTCCTGTATTCCTCGGCCATGATAGGTGGTTCGGTCTCTTTCAAGTTATCATCGCAAACTGCAGTTGTATCGGGATGCGTTGCATCAAAACTTCAGTGACACCCGACCCGCCCACCACCCCCACCTGTTGATGGTGTCCTACCACGCATTCGAGTAGCATAGCAAGTGGAAGAAGTGGCCTGGGGTAGTGCGGTTCGATGGAGCCTAGCGACCATATCCAGGGCAGATGGAACACCCTGCGGGAATATATATCGAAGGCTGATGATAAAACTATTGAGAGAAGCGGATCAAAGATGACGGCCCGGGGGACTTGGGGGTAGTGCAGCTCGTTAGAGCTCGATGGCTTCGTCAAAATCAGATCAGACGCCGCGTTGCTGGAATCCGTATTGAAGTCTGGGGGCAAGGTCTTTGAGAGACGCTCATTGAATGGAATGATCTTAGGGACCGAAGAGTAACGCAGCTCGATCAATTTCGATGGCCTTGTCAAGGTCAGATGAGACGTCTTGTTGTTCGAATCTGTCTTGAGTACTGAGGGCAAGATTATTGAGAAATATAACTTGATCAGAGTGACCGGGGGTGGGGAGTACTGCAGCTTGTTGGAGCCAATGACCGCGCCAATGTCAGACAGGTTGTTGGAATCTGGCGTGAAAATTGATGGCAAAGTTCCGAGACAGTTGGCATGACACTCATGACTGGGTTGACGGCTCCAGAGTCCACAAGGCTGCTCGATAACTCCTCTACTTTGTCTGACCCGGGCACGCTATGATTGTGCCGAAGTCAACTTGTTACACGAGGACCCAAAAGTGTGAATTTGAGCGAACGCCGAAGACAGCGATGCTGTGATTGTCGTGTTATGCGTCAAACTCCAGGACCATGATCATGCATACCGTGACTATGATGGCTGGGACCGCCGCGGCTGGGTGATGTGCACATAGCTGAGAAAACTTTGAGTACGTACTACTTACATGATGTAAGTGGAACTTTCAAGTTGGCTTACATAGGTTTTCCAATTCCAGACTGTCAACTTGAAGTTCCCAGTTACTTCCCCTAGATTCATGTGCTGGTTCAACGGAACCGTGACGATTCATGAAGGAATCGGGACAGCTTCAAGTTGAGCTTGTGAGCTTTTGCTAGCATCCTTGGACTCGTCCAGGCCGGTCATGCTCATAGGCTGCCGCGCAATAGTGCCACTGCTGTGATCTAAAGTTTGTCATAATTATCCCTCAAAGTTTGATAATCTGTTTGAACTTTGGTGTCACATTCTGCATAGGTTTCACGTTCTTCCCTACCCCAACTAGGTCACTGCTACGTTGACCATAGCTCAAAAATTCCACGCAACTAGGAGCGACCGAATCATCTTTACCCCCTTTGTTCTTGATCACTCCTTTAAGGCGGTCCTGCGACTTTCCATCTCATTACGATTCAGAAGGGCTGTCCTGCGCTTCTGCTCTCATATGAGCTAGCTCTTTACGACCTTCAACAGCACCGTTCAGAAGAAGCGGAATGGTCCAGGCTCTAGAAATGAGATTCAGATGGGGATCATGCTTCAAAACACGGTGCCAAAATAGTCCCTGGCACGAATGACGAAAATGGTAATGACAGTGTTTGAGCTGGATCAGTGAATCGATCACGGTGCTGCAACAACAATATTAATGTTTCGCCATTGTTATACCATGGAGGCTTGGTCAATACTTGGCAAAAATCAAATAAACTCGTCGGGGTCTCCGAATGCACGGGAAGAAGGGTACCTATGAACGCAAGACACCTCAAACGAGTAATGCAGGCAAGATCTGTCTAAGTGGCATGTAATTCGAGTTGAAATTGTTCAGTCCAATAGGAAAGTTTGTACCGGCACGGTGTTGCTACAGGTAATCAAAGTGTCATGCAAGGTGTGCTTCGCCACGTTTAGCTAGCAGCATCCATCGGTAATGAGCACGAACTTTGCGGAAAAATATGATACGTGCTCCTGCTACTGCAAATATCAATATCATGGGCAGTTCGAACCTTCGGGGATTCATTCTCTCGTGGGCCGTCTGCTCATGAGGTCGTTTTAATTCAGTCTATCTCTCGAACACTTATTGGTATGCGGGTATACAAGTCACTTCGAATCCAGTGGAAGAGCATATACACTGGTGGTACAAGATATCAACTTCAAGTTATTTGCGTTCACGGAGATGCGGCATTTAATTTATCACTGCAAACCAAGTCATCAGGAACTAGAAATCGCCTTCGGCAGACATACTCACTGTAATGACGGTAGGCTCGTCCCTACCAAGGAACTCCTTCAAATTGCTGATTTCCAAGGCAACCTCGATGAGACCCTTCAAGCCCTCAGCAGTGTCACCGGCTAACACTTTCTCGCCGGCCTCCGGTCCAACATACCTCTCCACATACAACCTAACAGTCGCACCAGCACTGCCAGTGCCACTCAACCTGAACACAACCCGCGACCCATCATCGAACAATACAACCTGTCCTTGGTTCTTGCTCACACTCCCGTCAATTGGGTCCGTGTAGCTGAAGTTCGTGACAGATTTAATGGTAAAGTCCTGATTGGTGCTCTTCGACTTGTAAGTCTTGTTTGCGAGTGATGATGAAGTAATTGCGCCATCCAGCAGTGCAACGAGCTTGTTGGCACCCTCGGAAGAAACCTCTTCGTAGTCATATCGACTGAAGAAAGATCGTCCGTAAACAGAGTAATGCTTCTTCAAGAGCTCCTTAATGCCGATGAGCTCATTTGGCGATTCTTTATTGGCAGCAGCAATAATATTCAGCCAGGCTGGTTGGCGGTGAGTATTTGTAAATGCGAGTAAGACCAATACTGACCCATGATTGCCCATATACCATCCTTCTCACGAATGTGGTCTGAGCCAGTCCCAAAAGATTCTTCACCGCAGATGGAAAGACGGCCGGCATCCATGAGGTTACCGAAGAATTTCCATCCTTTATTCAATGGCTGTGAGCACCGAATGGCGCTATCTTAGCACCATCGACATACCGGTAGGAACCTCGAAATATTCCAGGCCCTTCTTCTGGGCAACCAGATCAATCGCTTTGCTGGTTGGCATACTCCTCGCAAGGCCCTTTACGCCTCCCTTGAAGTATGGGATGACATGAGCCCAGTCTGCGATAATGGCGACTGAATCACTGGGAGTGACAAACGCTCCCTTGCCGTAGATCATGTTCCTATCACCATCGCCGTCACTTGCTGCGCCGAACTGGATATTTCTCGCCTCGACAACCTCGACAAGTGAGTGTGCATACGTGAGGTTGGGATCGGGATGGCCACCACCAAAGTCCGGTAGTGCGACACAGTTCTGAATAGAGGCTTCAGGGAGCCCGAGGGTGTCCACTAATATCGCGCGTGCGTAAGGGCCTGTAACCCCATGTAATCCATCGAATAGGATACGGAAGGACTCGGCGTTGTTCTGAAGGAAGTCTTTGATGAGCTGGAAGTCGAAAATACCTTGAAGAAGTTCGACATAATCTGCTACAGAGTCGATGATCAGGACTTCAGTTGGCCCATACTTCTTCTCGCCTATTACGGAAAGGTCGATCTGATCATAGATGAAGGTCATTCCAATGAATGGGTGTATAAGAACGTACAGGATCAGCCTCGATGACCTTGTACTTTTGGATGGTCTTCGTGATCTCATATATCTTGTTGGTTACATTTTCAGGGGCGGGTCCACCGTTAGAGACATTGTATTTGATGCCGAAGTCGTTGTTTGGGCCGCCGGGGTTGTGACTCGCGGTGAGCAGGATACCACCATCCGCCTTGTATTTGCGAATCACATTCGATGCAGCAGGTGTAGAAAGAATAGAATCTTTCCCGATGATCAACTTCTTCACCCCGTTTGCAGACCCGATCTTCAGGATAGTCTGAACGGTCTCGGGGGAGAAGTAACGACCATCGCCTCCAATGACGAGCGTCGCACCATCCGCCTTGATAGAATCAAATATAGCTTGGATGAAATTTTCAGTGTAATGCTGATAATAAGAGAGAAAGATTTGCATGAACT